>JAPMUY010001011.1:0-166942 GCA_026901105.3 Galaxias olidus
TGCTAAATTCATAAATACCATTTGCACTGGAACCATGTCCCTTACTGTTGCCTTTGTGTTGTTTGATTATTTACCGTGATGCGTTTAAAATCAACCTGTGAAGCCGAGGGCGCATTTCGACATTTGTGGACAACAAAGATTATTTTTATGTTTATTGTCATAGCGGCGGGGCGGGAGCACCGTCTAAATGGGACGAGGCACTAACAGCTCTGATGGGTCCAGCACACGGCAGCTCTGGGCAGGGGAGAGAGCCGCTGTGGGAATCCAGGCAGCCCAGGGAGAGAAGAGGAGTGATGGCGCTGTGTCCCCACTCCAATGCCTGGCGCACCAAAGCCCTGCTCTGTCTGCCAGCTAACACGGACAGAGCAAACCTCTCGGAGCGAGACTATAGAAAACGATGGGCGGGGGGACCCTGAAGACACCTGTGCCTGTGTGTTTTGGGTGGGTGGGGGGGGTTGTTGAAACCACCAGCCCGGCTCCAGATGTAAGGACTCTGTCGATTTACAAAGAGTGTGGAGCGGTGGTGTGGTTAAGACAGGGCTCATCGCCATGACACCCGGCGGCTGTGTCTGGAGGTCAGGGTGGCTTTGTCCGTCGTGACGCAGGCGCTGGCCTGTCTGTCTGTGTGTGTGTGTGTGTGTGTGTGTGTCGGCGGTCACAGGGAGAGGCCGGCTGCGGCCTGACGTGCCCCAGGCCGCTGACGCTGTGTCTGGACCCCACAGGAGGGGCGGGGAGGAAGAGAAGTGGAGCACCTGGACACCTTCCCAGCATTCCAGGGGACAAGATGGCTGAACAGGCAGGGGGCAGCCGACTGAACATGGACACAGAGCTACCTAGCCACACACACACACACACACACACACACACACACACACACACACACACACACACACACACACACACACACACACACACACACACACACACACACACACACACACACACACACACACACACACACACACACACACACACACACACACCTGTCCACTGTCTTTGTTGGAGGTACAACAGTAGTAGACGTGACAAACAGGACTGAGTCATGGTTAATGACAGGCCGGCTTAAATCCAATCCACTCCAGTCGGCGAATGACAGTCACCTGACATGCTCCCCCCTCCAGTGATTCAGCCCATTGTCTGAAGTGTAATATTAGAGGCTGGGCCGCGCACAGCGAGGGAGGCCGAGGGTCTCTTCAGAACAGCCTCTCTCCCTCCCTGTGTTTCTCACGCGCTCTCTCTGCACTCGCTGTGCCCACGACGCATGACGAGCAGCATCGACAGCATCCACCCGGAGAGACGGGCCGACTGCATCAGGATCCTGCCAGCGGTACCCACATCTTTTACAAAAAGGTGAAGTCGAAAATGTGTCACCATGTTTCCTGTGAACGTCTCCGCTCGCTTCTTGCGAGCGAGGGAGTGTGCGTGTCCGTGCGTGCGTTTGAACGCCTGCTGTGCATGCATAAGCATAGGAATGAATGTGTGAGTGTGTGTGTGTGTGTGTGTGTGTGTATAGTTCAGAGAGATGGAGAGAGAGAGGGAGGGACACACACAAAGGCAGCAGTGTGAGGCCCCTGCTGGCACAGAGCACAGGCTGCTACTGTTGTTTACCCTCATTTAGTCCACCGCCACTCCGAGCAACACCGCCTCCTCCCCCACCTCCTCGCTCCCCATCAAACGCAGCTTCTCTCCTCTCTATCCAGGAGTCTCTGTATCACTTAGTGGTAACAGGACTAGAGAGAGAGAGAGAGAGAGAGAGAAATAAAGAAAGAGAGGTTCTCAGAGATTGAAGAGTGACGGCCTCAGCGTGCGGGGAGCTGGAAGGTGAAGGGAAGTTCACAGGAGCAGCGGTGGAAATGGAGCCCTGTCCTCCTGTAGCCTGCGGCCGAGCGCCGCGCCGCTGCCTGCTTTAGAAGTCGGGCTTGGCCCGCGCTGGTGTGCAGCTCACCCGGCCCGCTCTGCCGACCCTGGTCACCGCGTTAGAACGCCGTCTTTTTAACGGGAGCCAGAGCCCGACTCAGGGCCGAGGAGCAGCCCTGCGGCCACCAGGGCTGTGGGTCTGTTCCTCTCTCGGCTCTGGTGGTTCAATCAGAGCGTCTGCCTCGGCCAACATGAACATAATCCCCATGGAGAGAAGAACAAGTCTGGTCTCGCCTCGAAAGAATTATTGTTGGTTTGTAACAACCACAGTGGGATTTTTTCTGCGGTACGCCGATATACCACGGAAAATCTACATACCTAGCTCCTGACCTCATGCTTACCTTGAAGTAGGAGTCCCTGCTGGAGCAGAATGTAAACCACCTCCAGGCTGTCAAGTGTGAAGGCTCGCCGGCGGCGGTTAACTAAGGAGCAGCCGGTGTAATCGGCTGTGGGCCCCCAGACCCCAAAAAATAATAACCAGCCCCTGCAGCCAGCCCCGCTCCAAAAGCAGAGAACCAGGCGGCCCCTTCCAGGTACTCGCATTTCTCAGACCCGTTTTCTAGTGACACTACATAGATTTGGGGTGAGCACAGATCTAACAGCCAGGGCCCCGTCTACTCCTAGAGTTGCCCACTGGAGGAGGGAGGGGGGGAGCGGGGCTTAGGTTCTGCTGCAGATCCAGCCCCTCCGGCTCCACCAAGACCCCTGGATCTGATGAACGGGATCGATGTCGGACCCCGGAAGGATCCGGCCGACCCACGCCTGCACTCGGGTCTCAAAGTCCCCCCGTGAAGGGAGAGGACGAGGAAAAGCCCCGCGGTTACAGGAGCCGTTTAATGAATGTCGGCGGCCGGCGGAGCGCCATGCGGCTAGCCTCGGGCACTGGCTGGAGATGAAGCTCTTTCTGCAGGGAGAAGAGCCTGTCTCACTGTCCCACACCATCTCTGACACTCTCTCTCTCCACGAATACTATTAACAGTGTACACACACACACACACACACACACACACACACACACACACACACACACACACACACACACACACGCACACACACGCACACACGCACACACACGAATGATATTTTACCCACTTCACACTGGCTGTTATACAACAACAAAAAAACGGAAGGTGCCAACCTCAGTAATTTGAGGCGGATATGAGACTGAAGTGTTAGCTGAGACACGACCGTATAAAAGCCCAACCAGCAGAAAAGAGGAAGGAAGAGAGCAGGGAAGGAGACGGAAAAGAAGAGGACGGGAGGAGGGAGGGTGGGCAGGAAAGGAGACGGAGGAGAAGATGAGGACAGAGGAGGAGGGGGAAGGGAGGGAGAGCACTATAACAAAAGCGCTGAGTTGGCAGTCAAGCCCGGCAGCTGCCTTCACTGAGGGGAGAGTTTCACTGCTGAGGAGCTTTTTAGACAGACACACGCACACACACACGCACACACGCACACACACGCACACACACACACACACACTGCCTCTTACGCAACAAAGTCGCCTCTCTCTCTCTCACTTCTCCATCTCGGCTTGGCCCCCTCCTCTCTACATTTCATCTTGTTCCCCTCTCGTCTCACTTTCATGGTGGCACTGTTCCAGCAGCTCACTGTGGGGCAGGTTGGAGACAGACAGGGGGGCAGGCTGAGCAGTGGGCCCCGTTCCTCAGCCGGGCTCCTGGCCCCCGCCCCCGCCCCCTGGAGGCTCTGGAAGGGACACATGTGCCACGTTCTACCCTCTGCTACGCTCAAGGAGGAAATGGAGGCACGGCGCAGGGCAGCCATACAAACACGCACGCACGCACGCGCGCTGCTCCATATATGTCTGTCTGAAGGACAGGGAGGAAGCCCTCCCCTCACACGGGCAGATGGCTCCCGCGCCTGGGGCAAAGAGCAAGTCTGGACACCATGGAGAGCCCACTGAGGATGGCTGCCAAGCCTGAGTCACACTAAAGGACACAGGGCTGCAAATATGTGGAGGAAAGGCGGACCATATGTAGAGAGAGAAAAGAGAGGGACGGGCAAAGACAGTGCATGCTTCAAAGCTTCACACAGGGTCTTTGTTGTCCGGTTAAAAATAGTCCATGTTAGTGTTGAGTGTTTTTATTTTTCCATAAACACATCAAGACAGGAAGTGGGTCACTAGGATCGCTGGCGCTGCCTCCTAGGGGCGGAGCCTTGGGAGAGTGCTCCCTGATTGGTCCTCGGGGAGAGGTGTCGCCCGTCTGGATATTTGAGCCCCCCCCACCCCCCCCCCCTCCCCCCCCCGCCATCTACATCCTGCAGCACTTCCTCACAAAAAAAGGCCTGCCAACACGTCCTCCCCCTCTGTCAGCGCTCCACCCACCCCTGAGACGAGGAGGAGAGGACGGGATGGAGCGGAAAGGGTGAAGAAGGGAGGAGAGGAGGAGGAGGGGGAAGGGGGGAAGGGTGGAGTAGGAGGGTCACTTCCCATACGGAGCCCAGGCACACAGAGTGTCTGAAGGCTAATGCGTTCTGATGCGCTGCTGGGGTGCTCTCTCTCCTGCTCCCTCACCCCTAGCCTCTCTCTCTCCTGCTCCCTCACCCCTAGCCTCTCTCTCTCCTGCTCCCTCTCCCCTCGCCCCTCACTCTCCTGCTCCCTCTCCCCTAGCCTCTCTCTCTCCTGCTCTCCCCTAGCCTCTCTCTCTCCCTGCTCCCTCTCCCCTCCCTCTCTCTCTCTCCTGCTCCCTCACCCCTCGCCTCTCTCTCTCCTGCTCCCTCTCCCCTCGCCTCTCTCTCTCTCCTGCTCCTCTCCCCTAGTCTCCTCTCTCTCTCTCTGCTCCCTCCCCTCGCCCTCTCTCTCCTGCTCCCTCTCCCCTCGCCTCTCTCTCTCCTGCTCCCTCTCGCCCCTCTCCTAGCCTCTCTCTCTCCTGCCCCTCTCTCTCTCTCTCTCCTGCTCCCTCTCCCTAGCCTCTCTCGCTTGGTGAGAGAGAGAGATTTGGAGTTTGTGAGAGAGAGAGAGAGAGAGACAGAGAGAGAGAGAGAGAGAGAGAGAGAGAGAGAGAGAGAAACAGAAAATAAGAAACTGGGGGAGGGGGGAACGTTGTTACATTCTACTAGTACGTGGTCTGGTCCAGAAGCTGTGCGGGGCCGGTGTGAGGCACCTCTTCTCCAAAGAGAATCCTTCTCTTCTCCCCTGGCAACCGGCTCTCCCTAGCGGGTCTAACACACACACACACACACACACACACACACACACACACACACACACACACACACACACACACACACACACACACACACACACACACACACACACACACACACACACACACACACACACACACACACACACACACACACACACACACACAGCCTGCCCTGGTGGTGGTGGTGTTAAAGTAATTAGGAAACAATGTGTTTCTCTAATGAGAGCGCCGGGGAGGAGGATGTGGAGCAGGTAATATCACTAAACCACCTGCCTTCCTGTCTGTGGGGAGCCAAGGCCCAGGCCAGCTGAAAGAGACTGGGGAGGAGGGAGGGAGAGAGGGAGGGCATGGGAGGAGCTGAAGAGAGTCTGGGAGAACAACAACAGGCCATTAATCCTAGTGGGCAGGAGAGGAGGAGGAAGAACAGAGGAGGAGGAGGGGATCGGGGGGGGGGGGGGCTGACTGCCTTCCTTTAAATAGCTTTGTAGCTATGGTAAAGTCTACAGTAATGTCCCCAGTAAAGTCTACAGAAAAGTCTATAGGAAAGTCTACAGTAATGTCCCCAGCAAAGTCAGTCCAGGACACAGGATATATGCCCTTGCTTATGGCTCAGACATAACGTCCTTCCTCTGGCCTGACACAGGCACAGACGCGCACACGCGCGCACAGGCACAGACGCGCACACGCGCGCGCACACACACACGCGCGCACGCACACACGCACACACACACACACACACACACACACACACACACACACACACACACACACACACACACACACACACACACACACACACACACACACACACACACACACACACACACACACACACAGAACTAAGGAGCTACAGCTGGACAGTCAAAGCCCTATCCATCATTTGCGACAGCACCCAAAGCCTGATATAACGATCTATCTGTGTCACCCTCACGGTGACCCCCCCCCCCTGACTGTGCCGTGTGACGGGTGGGGCTGTGAAGCAAATGCACGGCAGCTTTTATCAGCGCCATGCGCGGCTGTCATGTAGTTAGGTGTCCGGTCTGGCTGAATCAATGACTCATGGCTTCGCACACTCACTCACTCACACACTCACTCACTCACTCACACACTCACTCACACACTCACTCACACACTCACTCACTCACTCACACACTCACTCACTCACTCAGGCTGACACGCTGGCTTCGCGGGCCCAGGTCCAAGCATCTCTACTGGGGCCCGCTTTTCCTCCGCTTCCGTGGACACGGCGGAGCGACGGCCCAGTTGGTACACCGGCAAGCCCTGTCGCAGCAGCGACACCGCAAATCACGGCCAAACAGACGGAGGCCATCTATAACGGACGGGGGACCGGCTGCCAGTTTGGAAGAATGAAGGGGGGAGCTGGATCTATCAGGCTGTGTGCGGCAAGCTGCTGGTGGGCTGATATGACGGACCGTCTTGCCAGGCAGCCCGGACCCGAGCCCCGGCCCCCGGGGACGCGCTAATGCAAATATTCAACGCTCTCGGTCTTCATCAGCCCCCACCCCCCCCACAAAACAGAACGCTGACGCGGTCGCCCGGGCTCGCTTCGCACGGAGCTGCCGCTGCCGCTGCCATACATTAGGATGACAGCCAGGGCCCTGTCAGCCTGCTGCGTGTGTGTGTGTGTGTGTGTGTGTGTGTGTGTGTGTGTGTGTGTGTGTGTCTCTCCATACCTTTTAATCACAGCCACAGAGCTATGAGGCTTCCATTAGGGCTATGACCTCTGTAGTAGCCTTGAGGGGGACCAGTAGACCTCAGGTCAGATACACACACACACACACACACACACACACACACACACACACACACACACACACACACACACATCGCCAAACCCAACTCCCACTGCTCTGGTCAGCGGCCAGACTCTGAAGCCAGTGTCTCAGCGAGGTCTGAATGTGGTTGGAGGGTCTGGCCATGCCTCCAGTGGACAGGAGGACAGATTGGATCAAGGCCTTCTCCCAGACACATAGTCCCTCCCACAACGCTCCTTCCTGGCTAGGATTGTTGGTGGTCAGTACGGAAGCTTCCGCGGGCTAAGGAAGGACAAAGGACTGATCCGACTCTCCGTGCTGCCATTAAGAGCCACCGTGACAAACCCCTGGCATCTCCCCTTTGCCTCGTCTCCCGTCGCCCAGGCAACGCTAGCATCAGTGTGGGAGATACAGCGCATCTCTGGGGACGAGGGGTTGGCTTTTCCTTTCATCATGGTGGCCCTGGTTCAGAGGCCAGACGTAAGAGGCCTGCCACACATCCCAGCCGCACGGGGAGAGGAAGTTTTGCACTCTCTGTGATGGCGGTGAGGAGGCCCGATGGCCACAGGAGAGGAGGCGGAGGAGGAGGTGCTGTGCTCGGGAGAGGAACGGTGCCGACGGACAGGCCGACGCACAGACAACGTCCATGCCGCCTGTCTGGGCCTGCCACATCACAGGCCACGGGCCACTGCAAATGGAACGCTGATGCATTATACAGAGCTCCATTAGCAGCCCCTTCCCTGACCCCTCTCTCTCTCTCTCTCTCACACACACACACACACACACACACACACACACACACACACATAAAATGTGCACACGTGTACGACGCGCACACAGGTCTTATGAATTATAGATCTGTATCCAGGCAGGGGAGATGAGCAGCAGAGCAGCATGGTCCAAAACCATTCTGTCGAAAAAGACAAACACGACTCACTCCATTCCAAAAGCAAAGAGGATAATATCAGCATTAGCACTCCAATATTGAATATTGTTCTAGAAAATGCTCTCCTTTCATTTGTATTCACAGGGCGATTATGCCTAATTTGAGAGGGGTCTGTTTATTTCAGCCTAGGCATACAGATCAGTAGGTAAATACGTTGGCAGAGTTTCAGAATAATTCACTCACGCATTGCCTTTCAACAAAGCGTGGCCTGTCTATTACAGATCAGTGACGGATCCAAACCCCGGTGGCAGCCAGCGACAGAGCGTGGCATGACTCCTGCTCCTAGTGGAACAGTCACAGGTTTGCCCTACAGCAGCTCTGTGTGGTATAAACCCAGGCATCAATATGGACGAGCGCACGGGGATTTTGTTGTTCCTCCGGCCTGCATTCAGCAACGTCAGGAGTCCAGAGTAGAAGTTCACATGAAAGCACGCCCCCACCCCTCCACAAAAAAAACTGTCTAGGCTACGCACACACAGCCACACGCAACACCACATCACCCCATGCATCGTCAAACACAAACCGCGCCAACGAGCACGCACACACTCGCGCACACATACTTCCCCGCACACACTCGCGTGCACACACAAACACCCCCCAACCCCCCACCCACATTGGCCTCCCAGTCCGTTGTGGAATGATTAGTCGGGAAGGGAAAGGCCATCGATCAAAGGGCCGACGAGGGGACCGAGGCTGCCTGTCCGCTCCCCGGCCAGGTATCAGAGGCTGCAGGAGCGGGCGGCCGCCTTGAAGCCTGGCGAGAAGAAAGGGCCGGCCGGAACGGGCTGACGCGGCCCCGGCACACATCACCCGCCGACATCTCCTCGGTCCGTCGCGTGGCATTCAACCCTGGGATGAGAGGCCCCTCCACCCCCCCGCCCCGCCCTGACGCGGTCATACAGAGCGGGGGGGGGGCTTCTGAAGGCGGCTCCGACTCATCAAAAACATGACCTCTCTAAAAGTACACCGTGCGCTGACATATTAGCATGAAAGAGAGAGAGAGAGAGATCAGTCACGACTGTTTAGCCAGGCAATTTTCTCAAACCCCTGACGACGCGCACAGTACAAAGAGAAGGAGCGACAGGTGTTGCCATGACGCCTAGCAGGCACTGGATGGTCAGAGAGAGGGAGAGATAACGTGTGAGGGAACCGGGAGGGGGGGACCAGCAGAGGCGCCGCCCGTCTCTCCAGAGTGAAAACACAGCAGCTTGTGTCAAACTGCTGCTTCGAAAACACAGCAGCTTGTGTCAAACTGCTGCTTCCCGGCCCGGCCCCGCCCCACCGTTGCCATGGCGGTGTGCTGCCTCGCCTCCATCCCTCCCAACTGCTAATCTGCTGCCAGCCTTGCTGTCACTCCGGATGTCAATCAGAGAGCAGCGCGTCGGTCGGATCCCTGCTGTTACCCAGACGATCACCAGGCGTGGACCGGGCAGGTGGTATTTTTAACCCACCGTCAAAGTGCGTGTGTGTGTGTGTGTGTGTGTGTGTGTGTGTGTGTGTGTGTGTGTGTGTGTGTGTGTGTGTAACCGTACGTGGCCAGGCCCCCCCCAGAGGTGAGCTGGGCCCAGTGCCAGCCAAGCGCAAAGCCCGGGCTCCCTCTACCCGCCGTGACGTCTGGAGGGGCTGGGTGGGAGTTCAGCGACATGGCCGGGGTGTTGCCTTTCCATTGAACCACTTGGTACGGTGGAAGAGAGACCCGGGGGGGGGGGGTTTTCTCCTCTTTTTTTATCGTTAACCTTTCGCCCACTTCACCACCGCCAAGGAATGGAACGACATGAAGCAACACCTCACCCCTGGTTGACTCCTGGCTCAGGGCCGGCGAAACGCTGATACTGGCTCCTCATTTCCAAAGGCATGGGAAAAGGCATTCCGGCATGGAAAAACAAACCATGCCTTTGAGAGCTCCATCGATGTGAGCCGCTGCATCAAACGGGGGGGTGATTTGCCTATCGGAGGAAGCCCTGCAGCGTGAGAGCGGCCTCTGTGAGCGCCACAGAGAGCGCTTTGACGAGCCGAAGAGAGAAGCGGACTGTGCAGTCAACGGCCCGGGCCACGGGCAGGAAGTTTATTCCCGCCCGGCGTCGCCATGGAAACCCCACGAGCCGTAAAGACGGTTGAGAGTAGAAAAGCACAGGAAATGAAAAGGGGAGGGAGGGAGGAGGGGGGGGGGGGGGGTCATGAAAGGCTGAAACAGTTCCCCGAGAGCACACGAGGCCGAGCTGCGACTCCCCACCGTGCTCGAGAGAGAGAGAGAGAGAGGGAGAGAGAGGGTCTACACGGCGAGGAGCGTCTTAACTCGACTGTCGGGTGAAACACTGTCCTCACACTCCCCAACCCCCCCACCTCTCTCCATCTCTCTCTCTCCATCTCTCTTATAATTGTCTGAATAGACCGCCCTGCGTCACGTCTCTCTGCTGCTGTGGTTTGTCAGAGTGTGGTTTGTCTGTAACACAAAGCCCCGCTGCAGAGCCACGAACCAGAGGTAGGGGAGGTCCCAGTGCAGGTCAGACTCTGTAATGACGACTCCTCAGCCAGCCTCCACATCAGGAAGAGCACAGGAGGCAGACATTACGTATTGATGACGACCGGGCCTCAGGGAAGACAGCAGCAGGTCTCACAGGCTTTTTCAACCGAGGGCTTTGGCCCACTTACGGCTGCGTGTGCGTGTGCGTGTGCGTGTGCGTGTGTGTGTGTGTGTGTGTTTGTGCGTGCGTGCGTGCGTGCGCAGCCCTCTAGGAGCTGTAAGATCCCGCCCCGGGGCCGAGGTGCTGGAGAGGGATTCAGATGTGGCAAGTTCTGGCAGAGAGGACGGCTCTCCTGCTCGTAGCCTCCTCCAGGGCCCTGGGCTCGGCGGGGTTGTTTAATGGGGAGCCGGGCTGAAAACAACGTTCAGCAGGCTAGCACTGTTAACCGCCAGGGCCCCACCGGGCTGTACCCTGGTCCCCAGCACGCCACGGGGAAAACAAAGTAAGGGAGACACAGCCTCTCCTCTCCTGGTCCTCCTGGTGGACTCCCCGACACACACATCCCCACAAAGCCCATGCCTCAGCACGGAGAACATCAGGCTCTCTGCCTGCTCCGGCCCTGGCTGCTCATTAACACGGCTATTAGAGAAACAAGCTGGTCAGAGGGGGGCAACAAGGTTCAGTGAAACGGAACGACAACACTTAGGGGCCGACGGCCAACGGAGCGGGACATGAGCGCGGTAGGTCGTCTGGCCCGGGCGCCAATCACCGCCACGGGTGCCGAGAGGCAAAACAGCTGAAGACATGGACGAGCACAGCCCCGACATGTCCCCCCCCACCCCCGCTGGCCTGTCCGCTCACCAGGCACACAACACGCTCACCAGGCACACAACACTCCAATGAGAGGAAGAGAGATTATTTGAAAAATATTTACATTCTAATAGCTTTTCAGAGAGCGGGAGAGGGAAATAAAGAGAGGGGGTTGGGGGCTGCCGCTCTGAAGGAACTCTGTTTAGAGCGTGGCAGGTGTGACGAGTGTGTGGCCTCGGTGTGTGTGTGTGTGTGTGTGTGTGTGTGTGTGTGTGTGTGTGTGTGTGTGTGGACGCGTACTCTGCCGGAATACGGAGAGGGCTGCCCCGGCTCGCTCACAGAGAGCCCATTGTGGGAGCACGCTGCCCCAGAGCTGGCCGAGTCCGCTAAAGGCTGCCTGGAGCTTTGTTTGGTTGGCCATCCTTTTTGTTCAGTCCACTTCCTTTCAGGCCCTCTCCCTCTACAGCTGACCAGGCCCACGGCCCACACCACCAAGAGAGAGAAAGAAACCCAGAGAAAGAGAGAGTTAAACAGAGAGAAAGAGAGAGAGTTAAATAGAGACTGAGAGTGAGAGAGAGAGAGAGAGAGAGAGAGAGAGAGAGAGAGAGAGAGAGAGAGAGAGAGAGAGAGAGAGAGAGAGAGAGAGAGAGAGAGAGAGAGAGAGAGAGAGAAAGTGGAGACAGGTTGACTCTGTAGGGAAGCCGGGAATCATAGAAAGATGAGCCTACGGAGAATGAAAATGAAACTGTGACACTACAGCATAAGGCACATCACAGGGTGTGCTCTGAGCTGACACTACCACACACACCTCGTCCACAAACACACACACCCACCCGGCGTCTTCCTGTCACCTTGGTTTTACCATCGGTGGCCACCTCTCAGGCCGTAGTGCTGCCAAAACAGACCTGTTTGCTTTGAAAACACACTCTGTCACGGCGATAAATGCCATGGCAACGGCCAGCCCGAGAAGCAGAGCTGCCACAGCTTGTCCCCACGACGACAATTAAGCGCCTGCCGACGCCAAGACGACCACGGCGGCCATCAGATATCGCCTTACAGATGGGCCGACAAGCGGACTAACTCCTCAAGAAACGCTCTCATAGAGAGTTAGCGGTGAGCGTTCACTCTCCCACTGAGATTAAAGCTTCTTTTTCCATGACAACCTGCGCGGTGAAGCCTGTCTGGACCGGTGTGGCCGCGTGCATGAGCCGGCGTGCAGGAGAGGCCCGCGAGAGAAGGGCTCTTTGTGGCGGAGCGCGTTGACTTTTGGACGGCCGTTGCCTGAAAGGGGACTTTACGCTTTTCCATCTCCCTCCGGGGGGGGCCGTTGTCGTCAGGAAGTGAGCGCGCGCTGCAGAAACTTGAAGGCAGGGAAACCCGCACACGGACGAAGCACACGCACCAAACGCACACAGTGAAACGAGCTGAAGCCCAGAGCTGCCTTAAGATGGCGCGCGCGCCGGGAGGTCTCCTCGTGTGCGACGCGCGTGGACCGTCTGTTACGTCACACGGCGGAGCCTCAGAACACGCAGGCAGAGCTCTTAAGATCTGAAATATTCAAACCAGCTCTAGTTCCAGCAACTCTCTCAGCGAGGGAGAGATCATACCGCATCTGTCAAGCCCCTCTCAAAAGGCGGATCGCTGTTCCCGTTGGCCAACTGAATCCTTTTAAACCAAAAATATTCCCTGCTCCCTACTCCGCAACTCTTTTGACGAAGGAGACGAGGAAGACGTGAGGGAAGGTCCTAGGTCTTCCTCGCCTCAGCCCGTCCCCTAAGCCTACGTTTGGGCCCGACTAAACATCCCCCCTCTTATCTCTGAAGCTCAATTCCACTTCTAATCTGTAATGAGTGCCGGGCCCTGGCAGCACACACAGCGCCAGTGTAAACCGAACAAGTCTCAAACGGCCGAGTGAACTCCCTCTCCTCTCCTCTCCTCTCCTCTCCTCTCCTCTCCTCTCCTCTCCTCTCCTCTCCTTCATTTTGAGTAGGAGAGTCCCTTCGATCCTCCGCACGGTAACCGTCACACATCCCTCCGTGGGCGGCCCTCTTAATGACCACACACTGTCCCCAGCCTCTTCCGAATGCCAGCCCTGTCGTTGGCCAAATCCGCCGGCCCTGTCCGGGCCTCAGACTGCTGTTGAGGAACAACAAAGCGCGCTAGGTGTCATGTGGTGTCACGCTGTTGCATCGGGGCTGGTCTGGCAAGATCACACCGAGCCGTCTGTCTACAGTTCCCAGCCAATCAGCAACGCAGGGAGAGCCGAATGAGGAAGTGGTCACGCTCAGCTGAACAGAAGGAACTAGAAACTCAAACATGAACCTGGAATATTGATATGCTTGTTCTTTTCAGGAATCTTTGATTGCCCTTTCCCGGTTTCTTTTTTGGTGGTCTGTACTTCGTGTGTGGGAGAGAAAGCAGGGGGAGAATGTGGGGCAAGGGTTTCTCTCTTGGCTGGAGTAGCAGAAGCACTGCAGAGTAGTGACATGGTTTGTGTGCGTGCGTGCGTGCGTGTGTGTGTGTGTGTGGCTCAGCCCCAGTTCACTTCCTGTTTGACAGGAAACGTGCAGCGCAGCTCGCCCCACCCTTCCTGACGTCTGTGCCAAGCCAGCATCCCACTCCACTACCCGCTACACACTCACTCTCTCTCTCTCTCTCACACACACACACACACACACACACACACACACACACACACACACACACACACACACACACACACACACACTAGAGCACATCTGTCCATCTGGTCCTCCAACCTCTCCCTGCCTCAGTCTCTGGGCCTCTCCCAAAAGAAGTATTAGTGCTCTGTACTCCTGCATACATATTAGAGGTATATGCAGTGTAAATGCATAGAAAACTATTGTTGTTTTGTTCATAGACATTATTATTACTTAGAGGTATAGGCCTATGCAGTGTATGCTTTTTAAAATATATTCTTAAATTTTTTTATTTTTTTATTATTTTTAATTCATCATTAGCACATGCTTTCAGCGAGCACACCAATCTTTTTCAGGAAATGTACTGCTATCTAGTGTGTCACTAAGAGCCCTCCTCATCCTCCACCTTCTCTATATACACGGGGACCTAGAAGGGGAGATCTCTGGCCCCTGCTGGGGCTAAACCCCCTGGGTACTGGGCCAACCCCCTCCACCTCACCCAGGCACCCTCCCACACAGCCTGGTCTGCCCAGCAAAACAGACGTGGCTGACACGCTGGAAAAAGAAAAAGGCGGCGCGCGCACGGCTCGAGAAAAACACCAGGATTACGCATGTGGCCTGGCTGCAGGGAGGCTGTAATTGAGCAGTCCCAAACGTTAACAAAACAGGCTGCCTGCTAGGCGCAGGGAACCTGTACTTAGAGGCTACAGGGAGTGGCAGGGAGGCGCGCAGCGGACTGGCCTGTCTCGCCGGCAACCCCCACCGTCCAACTGCCTCACTTCCACCATCCTCTAATGCACTTCCAGCGGGAAAGGGCAGGCCGTTTTTTCGGTGGACTGAGGGCTGAGCCACGGTGGCGATGTGACCGGCTGGGGTGGGGTGACTGTGTGGCTCCTCCAGCCTGGAGGGGGATGAAGGTCAAACACACATCCTCTCCACCAAACTGACCAACTCCACCGGGGACTAATGAGCTCAGAGAAAGATGGCCTTTCTTTGCGAGTGTGTGTGTGTGTGTGTGTGTGTGTGTGTGTGTGTGTGTGTGTGTGTGTGTGTGTGTGTGTGTGTGTACGTGTGTGTGTGTGTGTGTCTGTCTGTGTGTGTGTGTGTAGGCGCGGGGGGCTGTGAAGTGTGAGAAACAAGGAGAGGAGACCGAGACACACAGATGAGGTTTAGCAGGTAGGTGCTGAGAAAATCTCGACCAGCAACCACAGTGAGAAATAGTCGAAAAACAGGAAATCCAGCCTCGTCGACTGGCTGGCAGGCAGGCAGGCTTGTTAGAGCTCCAGCTGCTTCAACGCAGGGCCTCAGCCTGCTCCTCTGGCACACGGACCGGCAGGCTGTCCACCGGGAGCCTGGTCCAAGGTCCAATACGGGGGGGGGGGGGGGGGGGTACAGTACATTGATGGCCTTGAGGCCAGGTACATCAACCCTTTGCAACGCTCACTTGCTCTCGATGCACTATGTTTGAACCAAACTCTGCAGCGTGTGGAGCTGCCTGCAGGCTGGAGTGCCGTGACACAGTCCACTACAGTGAAGCCCTGAACCGGCTGTGCTAGTCAGATACGCAGGACGAGGAAACGGCTGGTTGGCTCCGAAGTCGGGCAGACGACAATTAGAAAGGCATGCAGCCCTCGCAGACCAGAGGCCTCCGACGTCACTGTGCCTCCGCTCTCAGCAGCGGTCTACTCTCCCCCAGACAGCTGGCCAACTGACTGATACGATGGCGACCTGACTGACTCACCGAAAGAATGAAAAACTAACTGAAACCACTGGCAAAATGGCTGACTAGCCGACTGGGTCCAAAACCCTGAAGTGTTGCACATAGCCTCGTCACTCTTACAGCTCCTCAGAAGGCCTCTTCCTGCCTCGACATGTCCCCACCACCCCCGCTTCCTCATTCCCTGTGGGTTTTTTTTTCTTCTTTTTGTAAATTTTCACGATGGCACCGCCGCGCTCCTCCTCCTCCTCCTCCCTGTTGTGTCCCTCTGCGTGACTGTCTGTGTTTGTAAGGGGATCCTCTCGGAGGGAGCCCGGGAATAAGAGCCCGTCTCCCTGTCGGCGTGGGGGCCGGGGGGAAAGCTGAGCCGTCCCACAGCCCACCGCCATCACTCATTCACACCCAGACACGCCAGCGCACACCTTACACACACACACACACACACACACACACACACACACACACACACACACACACACACACACACACACACACACACACACACACGGTAGAAATCAGGATACGCCAACTGGCGAGACGACCGACACGGTAGTAACCGGCTGTCTTCCCAGTATCCACGGCGACGTGTTTACGGCGTGTGTGGAGGCCGTGTCCTCGCGAGCCGAGGCAGCCAGATGTGCTGGACGTCTTCGCCAGCCCGCCAGCTGCTGCTCCGCTCCGCTCCGAGCCACAGAGGACACACATGCCACGGCACACACACTGGCTCTGGCTTCCACCGCGTCAACAGAGCCACGTGTGTCGGCCCGTCAAATTCCATCACACCCTGTGGGTGGGGGAACAAACAAGCCCCGCCGTGTGAAAGATAAACTAAAAACAACAACTCGCCAACTTAACGCCTCCCTAGGGGACAATGCACCGTGATTTACGCCGTGACCCCCAACCGGAGAGAGAGAGCGAGCGAGAGAGAGAATCGCTGTCCCAGACCAGACAGAGGGGCTGCTGAAAAGGGGCACTGGGTCGCAGCCAGACATCGGTTGGTTCCAACACAGACTATTCCCCAGTGAGGGCGGGTCCTGGGCCGCTTTGCTATTTTTTCCCCGGGTGGATAGGAAAAGAGAGAGAGCGAGGGGGGGGTGGGGTTCTTAGAGCTGCTACCCCCCACGCAAACACCAGCCCAGCCCTGGCCCAGGCCCACCCTCTCCATGGTGGACAGGCTGCTAAAGAGAGCCCCAGTGTGTGAGAGGGCCCCAAACTGAGGCCCCACAGAGAAGCCACATAATTACTAATCACAATAAAGCCCTCAGTGCTGCGTCTCTCACACAGGCTCAGCAGGCCCCTGCTCCGCTCCCACTCACAGCCCTGGCTCTCTCTCTCTCTCTCTCTCTCTCTCTCTCGCTCTCTCTCTCTCTCTCTCTCTCTCTCTCTCTCTCTCTCTCTCTCTCTCTCTCTCTCTCTCTCTCTCTCTCTCTCTCTCTCGCTCTCTCTCTCTCGCTCTCTCTCTCTCTCTCTCTCTCTCTCTCTCTCTCTCTCTCTCTCTCTCTCATTCCCTTTTTTCAAAAGCCTCTACTCTCTCCATCTCCTCCTCGTCCACCTCATGCTCTCCACCTCTCCGTCCAAAGGCACGACTCCCGTCGTTGTTTTTTTATATGTTTTATATTCTACTTTTATTCGTATATTCAAACTCATGTGTTGTTGTTGTTAAGGCCTTTTGTGAAATTGTTAAGAAAAGTGCTCAACAAATAAAGGTGTTTTTATTATTATTATGGCATTCTGGGTGGCACATGTGGCCAGCTAGAGAGACGTGTCACTTGCTTCATGGCTCAAGGGCAGGCCAGCCAACAACTAATGGCTCAGACAGCGGCCGGCGGCCAGTCTTCCCTTCCCTTCCCGGGACGCAGGGGACAGACAGAGGTGTGTGAGGGGCTTTGGCTGCCTCGGCGCCTGGGGACTGGGCTTTGGATCCAGACGGACGCCGTCGTGTTTCTCCTCCACACCCAATAAAGCGCCGTTTAATCACGCAGTGCTCTTTGGCTCTTTAATGGACGGGGGGAGGAGAAGGGATCTCTGACTAATCACTCCGACACCAGCAGTACAGACACAGGGGAACCACCAGGCTAGACCACTGGCAGGAGAAAAACACTATTTATCTCTCGCTCTCTGTACCTATCGATTGATTTGTCACGGGGGAAAAAAGAGAGAAATGGAAGCGGAAGTTTGCCAGCTGTCTTTGTTGTTGTCGACGGAAACAGCCCAGAGAACACGGTTACCCAGAAACCCCACAGCAGAGACATGCAGACCTGTATACACAACACACACACACATACGGTTGATGCTATTAGATTACAGCAAACACGCTAGGCCACCGGGGCCTCAAATAACCACAATCCTCCTAACCCTTTCTTAAAAAAAACACCCAAAAAAACCACCAAGAAAAACCACAGGACTTCATGATCCAGCATGCAGTGCGCTGTATTGAATGTCTCTCTTAGGGAGCACAAGAAGCAAGAAGCGGCCTGAGAGGGGTTTGTTTACACAGCCTCCCGTCAGGGGGGGAACCACAAGAATGTGCCTCTGTTTCGGGTCCGGCTGCTGTGCTAAAGCAATTAGGCGGTCACATCCCGACCCAGAGCCTCTGAGCCGGAGTAAACAGAGCGCGACCGTTCATTAGGTCATATTGAAGTGTAACCGATGAATCCTCCCCCGGTTAAACGGCAATTAGGGCCGGAATGACTGGACGGTTTGTCGGTGGCCATGGATGACGGCAGACAGACAGGAGTCAGCCGGAAGCGGGGGCTGGACGTCCAGTTGTCACGGTGACATGAGGCCTGAGCTAGGTCAGGGGTTTGATTAGCGTTTCGAATTATGACGGCCTCCTCCGCAGACCGCGGCAGCCTGCTCTGCTCGGCTCTGACCGCTGCATGGCCGTCGGCGAGGCTTCACCCAGACACAGAGCACTGGTGCCAGAGTGCATGACAAGACCGGGTGGATAATAGCATAACCACACACACACACACACACACACACACACACACACACACACACACACACACACACACACACACACACACACACACACACACACACACACACACACACACACACACACACACGTTTGCCTCAGTGCTCTTTGACCGAGCCGCGTGAGGGACGTAAGTGTCCCCTATGGCCCCTCCTAAACAATCAACCCCCTCCGCTGTTACACAAGCTGACCCAGTCAGGAGGAGGAGGGACAGGCAGAGGGGGGAGGAAGCCCCTTCTCACACACATTCAGGCTCCGTGGAGGACAATAGGGCCGGAGCAGGAAACCCCGGGAGCTCCACACTGCTCCGTGCCAAGCCCTTTGGGAGCCGCATGGAGGAAGAAGAAGCCACTCAGCCAGTTAGCCCCCCCCCCTCAATCCACGGCCTGTCACCTCCTCTTAAGCCGACACCACCTTCGTCCCCGGCTGTTCCCCGGCTGTCCCCACCCGCTAATTTGTTGGAGGCCACGAGTCAGGGCCCACGGGTCGAAGGGTAAGCGGGTTGGGAAAAGGCCTGGAAGGGGGTGAGTGTGTGTGAGTGTCTGTGTGTATGTGTGTGTGTGTGTGTGTGTGTGTGTGTGTGTGTGTGTTTACTGTAGCAGCGGCTAGGACAGCAGCCAGCGATGTCTGCCACGGAGCAGGGTGTGCAATTATCCTCAATCCTTCTGCAAAGCCTGTCATGGTGGGTGTATGGAGCAGCTGCACCGCCCAAAAATTTTACTTTTCTCCCTCCCTCCCACCTTCCCTCTCCCTCTCCCGTCCTCTCTCCCGTCCTCTCTCCCTCTCCCTCTCCCTCTCCCGTCCTCTCTCCCTCTCCCTCTCCCTCTCCCTCTCCCCGTGTTCTTCTGCTTTGCCACCCGCCAGGTGATTTAGTCTCGGTTGTCATGACATTGTAATGACTATTATTACAGCACCAATATCACCTGGACCGCCTTGAACTCCGCCGCCCCCTGGGGAGAGAGAAATTGTCTTCATCCCATGGTGGAGGTCATTACGTTACGCTCTGCTTATGAGCTTTTCCTGGGCTGGGGCTTAAGGGAAATGACCAGGACGCTACCGCAGCACAGGGAGTGGCAGCCAGACGCTGGAAAACTCCAGCAATAACAAAGAGACAGTACAAGGGGTCCGAATGTAAGAGAGTCCCTCCGACTCCTACCAGAGGAGTGAAGCTACGTTTTCTAACAATACAACTCCTACGCTCGCTCTCTTTCTCTCTCTCTTTTTTTCTCTCTCTCTCTCTCTACCAGGTCCAACGACCCCTGGTGACCCGGACTGAAGGCTGACGCTGGCTAATTTGACTTCTGATTGATTTTCCGGGGTCACACTCTAGCGGCTGTAGCCTCGGCCTGCACCTCGTCCTGCCCATGGCTGCTGGCTGCTGGCTGGGCCTCAGGTGAGCCTGCCCCGGGGGGGGCCCGGGAGCTGCCGTTACAAAATGGAGCCGGTTCCCTTAGGAATGCTCTGAGGCGCTCTCTCACTCTACCTGACACACACACACACACACACACACACACAGAGCTGTAATGCCGGAGTGCGTGTGCCCCCCCCCCCCCCCCCCCCCCCGGCCCGGCTGCCAGCATGACTGATTGAAGCGTTCCCAGGAGGACACGTAATCCCTGTGATCGATAAGGCCGCCATTGGGGCACAGCAGCCAAGTCAGCCCTTTCCTCGCTCTGCACAGCGGAGAAGAAGAAGGGCGGGCGACGGCGAGCGACGGCCTCCTTAAACCACCATCCACTCCACTTAGCCCCTCCCCCGGCTGGGAGCGCCTGCTTAGCGTACTACGTGCGCACACCCGGGCGGCTCGATTTACGCCACTGTCAACTGTACTTCATATCCTCCCTCAAATATTAGTCGAGTGGATATCTGTCAGACGATCTGATTGTCTGCGTGCAACGTGCGCGTGTGTGTGTGTGTGTGTGTGTGTGTGTGTGTGTGTGTGTGTGTGTGTGTGTGTGTGTGTGTGTGTGTGTGTGTGTGTGTCCAGTGAGAGCTATTGAGAGGGTGGGGCGGTCCGAGGGCTGTATTGTAGAAATTGACTGTTCTTAGGCGCCGGGCCGCAGACTCATGGGAGTCACTTCTGCTCCGCTGCAGCCAAAGCCCGGGAGAAGCTTCCAGAAAGCCAAGGTGTCAGAAGCTCCGGATCGCTAACATCTGCCTCCCCTAACACCTCTGCATCTCAACAAGCTACACGAACAGCTCAGAGCGCGTGCACACACACACACACACACACTGAACACACCCACACACCTACACCCGCGCACCCGCGCACCCGCACCCGCACCCACACCCACACCCACACCCACACCCACACCCACACCCACACACACACACACACACACACACACACACACACACACACACACACACACACACAGTGTGAGTGGCACACCGTTGGCTGGGCCAAATGGGTTGGTGTGCTCAGTGTGGGCCCTGCAGACAGCGCTCCATAGAGTCCTGCTGTTTTTATGGGCTGGAAAACAAGAAAGCAGCACACCAACAAAAACTCATTATGCTTCTACATTCTTTCCAAAAAACCTTCAAAGCCCAGGGGAGGTTTTTTATTTTTTCCAATCAGGAGCTGACAGAGAGCAATCCTGAATATGAAATGTGATGAGGAGTACCAGGAGAATTAGGCTCTCATTTGTCTAAGTACTGCTTCTGGCACCCGATCAACCTTTATTGTTGTTTTTTTTTGCTCTTCAGTTTATGAATTTCAGAAAGAAAGTATTGTGTGGTAAACCCTCATGGCTATGAATAGCTTTTGTGAAATGATATGCTATAAGTTTACCTTTCACCAGGAAAGCGTACGCACAGACACTTCCCCGCAGCAACATTGCTACACGGCAATTACACCGATAACTCCAGAGTGCAATATGACAAACACCTACATGAGCCTGCTCGTTTCAATGACACAGACACAGAGGAACAAAGAGGGAGAGAAATCGGATAAGGCACGGGGCGAAAAGCTGCCTCTGCCCAGTAGGGTCAACAGTTTAGCCAAGCACCGCATGGGAGTTTGTCC
Organism: Galaxias olidus; assembly: GCA_026901105.3. Lineage (NCBI taxonomy): Eukaryota > Metazoa > Chordata > Actinopteri > Galaxiiformes > Galaxiidae > Galaxias > Galaxias olidus. The sequence goes on from JAPMUY010001011.1 coordinate 21,463, forward strand.
AGCTGTGGAGCTCACTGGCTACTGATCCACATATGGAGAATCAAACACTCAAAATGGGGCTGACAGCTCAACTACAGGAATGGCAGGGAGGAGGGTAATTCTTTGGGCCAGATTCAAGTACATGGAGTAGCAGCCTTCCTTTGAATCTTTTCACTGTAAAAAAGAGGGCAACGAGATAGCTTGAGTTTCTGAGTAATGGAACTAGCAGTGCCTCGCTTGTCGAGCAGAATCTACCAACTGACACAGGATGGGCGTGCTGGTTTCCTGAGCCAGCCAAACAAAGGATAAGCATCAACTTCTGTTCTACTTGTTACTGCAGCCAGCTGAAAGAGGAAGTGAGAAGTGGGGGTGAGCAGCAGAGACAGGAAATGACATCAATATGCAGCACACCAACTGCCATTTGGAGAAAGAATGAGAGCTTCAGGTAGGATGAGAAATTCACTAACAGGAAGGACGAGAGAGAGAGAGAGAGAGAGAGAGAGAGAGAGAGAGAGAGAGAGGATTCAGAGAACTACTCTAGCTCCAGAAAAAAAATAAAATGAAGCTCGTTTTACATGAGGTCGCGGGAGCTTTTGTTATCCACATCTGCCTGGAGAAATTATTTCAACATCCATAATTGAGTGTTAGAAAATAACTGGATCAAGTCTAGGAATACCAAAAGAGAAAAAAAAAGAAAATGAGCTGAAAGGATTTGCTGGAGCAGAGTGATGGTCTGAGGCTTAATATCTTCTCCATGTGCACAGAAACCAGTCTCTCTACAGCCATGAAATTGCCAGGTATCCAGGGAGGATCTTAATTCACGGAGCAGCAGGCAGCGGCGATTAGGCTGGGAAGGTGAACAGTGTTTGAACGTGGCGAGGCAATTCTTTACGGCAAAGCTGCGTCTTTCATTTTCAAGCGAGTGTCTAATTTTGTGCTTTTAATCATTCGCTCGCAGCCCATTGGAGCATTATGGGAGAACGAGACGTGGCGAGGTCGCGGGCTGAGAAAGGGAGCTGGTCGGGAACACGGCGAGGTTTCAAAGCATGAGCTGTCTGGTCCAATGCTCTGAGTGGAAGCAACCTGGGCAGACGCGCCAGCCAAGTTCCGTGACAAACGCACGTTGTTCCCACTGAAGCAAATGGACCTCTTCTACGACAGCCTGGGCAGGCCAGCTGTCACAACATAGCACCTCGACCCAGCGGGGCGGGGTCGTACCTCAGTGTGAAATCCCCCAGCCTCCATCGCCTTCACACACAACCTCCACCATGCCAGGGCTCGCTACACCCCCCCCCCCGCACACGTTCACCACGGGCCACAACGCACAGAAAGGCCCGGGAGCCCTCTCTGGCTTTAGCTTAAAGCCTGCACCGGGGGACAGCTGGGCCGGGGGCTGACTTCTCTCTGTGCTAAAGTAAATCCCACGGTGGGAAAGTTTTCGTGCTGGCTGGGTGGGGGGAGGGTGGCATGGGTGGCAGCCAACTCAAGGGGAACGGAAAGGAAAGTGATTACAAGCAGCAGCAGCAGCAGCAGCGGCCCCACCCTGCATGCCTGCCTGCCTGCCGCCCCCTCCCCTCACCTAGACAACCAGCACCCTTCTATCCCATCCCCTATGACAGCTTTTCTCTGAATCTGAAAAAAAATAAAATAAAAAAAAACCACAAGTCCTCTCCCCTCTTGCTCTCTTTTCCCCCTGTGTTTCCCTCTTTCTCCTCCCTCTTTCTTTCCCCCACAGGGATAGCTGGGCTCCCATTGAAGTTCTCTGGTGATCCTACTATAGAAGGGCTCCATACAGTGAGAGAGAGGGGTGTGCTGGAGACAAAGGCATCAGTGAGAGGTGAGAGAGGGGGGGCTGTGGTTTGGCCGAGCCTCCCCACATCCAGCTCTGTCTGCCCAGCCTGAGGACCAGCCCCTTGGCTGTCTCAATCCTCCCCTCCGCGCCCTCCGGCTTATTCTCCATCACAACGTCCCCTCTCCCCCTCCGCCGGTTCTGTCGTCACCTGCCCACGTCACCCCCGCGCGACGATGGCTCCATCCTTTCTCCAGAGATGAGCTTCCCGGGGCCAGCATTGCCCGAACCTTTTATCACGTCATCCGCAGGCCTCCCCCCCCCCCCCCCCCCCCCCCCCCCCATGGAGATAACCCCCGTGAGAAGGGCCGGAGCAGCCACTCCACACACCTCCTCACACAGGAAATGACCGGAGGATTACCCAATGAAGAGGAGTAGAGTGCTCTCCTGTAACGGAGGGGTGAGGAGAGGTCGAGGACGGACAGGAAAGAGAAAGGGGGGAGGGGTACTTTAGAGTTTGTCCATGTGTCGGACACTGGAACGGACAGGCATTACGGGGGAAGCACCACGACACCCCTATCCCCCGGGGGGAGGAACAGACAAGATCTAACGAGGGGAACTTTGACACGCGCCGTGAAGCTACGAGGGTTGGGGACCCGGACAGAGAATGCTCTCTGAGAGCCCCCGGGCCAAATGGCTTGCTGCTCGACAGAGTGCTCCACATGATCCCGTCCACACACACACACACACACGCGTGTGTGTGTACGCACACCACTCTGACACCAGAGCTCACCGGGGCTCAGTGTCACCAGCAGCCCTCGTACACCCGGAGAAAGACCAAACGTTTTTGTCCTTTTGTTATTGCTGTAACATTGAGGAGGCTATTCTGGTGCTGCTCTGAAAGCATAGCGGCGGCCGTTGGGGATATGCAGAGTGAAGGCACATGGATGGGATGGAGAGGGAAGGGAGGCGCTCCAGCAGAGCGAGGGGAGGGGGAGGTGTTGTGCTGCTACAATGCGCTGTCAGAGAGGAGCAGGGTGGATACTTAGTGCCGCAGCCTGACACACACACACACACACACACACACACACACACACACACACACACACACACACACACACACACACACACACACACACACACACACACACACACACACACACACACACACACACACACACACACACACACACACACACAGCCGGGGCAGCCATTATCAGTAAGCTTGTTAATTGCAGGACGCTCAGCCACCAACTTTTCTCGACGATGAATTCCTGAGGGCGAGCCAGGCCCGGTGTGTGGGGTCGGAGCGGTCGCCGTGGCAGCCGTCCACAGGACAGGGTCGCTTTCAGTCGGACTGACGCGGGCTCCTCCACAGAGACGATCCGCTGCGCAATCAGCCCGCCACTGCATTTACGGCAGAGCCCTCTGAACTCAGTCTGGCAGACGCAGTGGGGGAGGAAAGCTCTACGGCTGCAGAGACCGGCTACTCAGGCCGAACACGTCGGCGCCCCGATCCAAAAAAACAGAGCGCTTCTCCTCCACAGCCAACTCTGTCTGCCGAGGAGAAGGTGCAGGAGCTCGGGGTCGGCGTCTCACTTTGTTTCAGACCTTTTCGAGAAAAGTCTCCTTGGCAACTCGTGCCGCAATAAATTCAAGGATAGACAGCTGACGAAAAGACGGAACGAAAGCCGAGTGCAACTGGAAAATGATTACCAGCACGATGCTTATCAGTCAAATGAATGTGACGGCAATGAGCCTCTGGCGGTGAGCGGGTTCAGGTCGAAAAAAGGCGGGAGCGGCTCCCTGAATGAAATACTCTCCACCGGTCGACTCGCACTGTAGCCATTTCTCAGGTTCCCGGCTTGGCTCCGTTCCGGCTGACAGAGCTCACCGGCGGCAGCAGGAGGCCAGGTCAATACAGACCGTTTCTCTCTCTCTCTCTCTTTTCATCTCTCTCTTTCTCTCTCTCACTCTCTCTCTGATCAATAGGAGCGGTGCAAACTCAATCCCGGCGTTTAGATGGCGGAGAGGCGGCGGTTCGTTCTCCGGCATGTCACGGTCACAGGAAGAAAACGGTGTGGCGCGGCGGCGCGTTCGAGCGGTTAGCTCCTCGTTGAGTTCATTGGGAAAAGGGCTGCTTTAACATCCTGTCCGGCAAGGGGGGGGGGGTTGTACACATCCTTTATCTTCTCGTGGCCACAGGCAGGAACACACAAACACGTATGGATTCATTGAGTCTTTGTGGTGGTGACGAAAAGCAACCGCGGAGAAAGGAGATGGCCCTGCTTTATAGGCTAGTGCCTCGTCTTAAAAGAAGTGAGAACAGAGCGCAGTCACAGTCAGGAATCATTAGTATGACCAGGAATTAATGGCGCGCGTTCTCAGACCGGAATGTTCTGCACTGGCTGCGGCAAAATGTTCCTTCTTGGGCCACTTTTCCCATAACCTTCCGGTTGACTGCTCACGTGGGAGCTGAAGGTCTCTGATTTGCCCTTCTCCCCGTGCCTCGGGCTCCAGCATGCACGCACACACACATACACACACACAAACACAAACACACACGCACACACACACACACACACACACACACGCGCCTGTCGGAGCCCCTGTGGTTCTGTTAGTTACAGAGAACTGGGTTTTGTGTGACTGCTGGGTTAGGGTCACAGCCCGCCTCAGGTGGCAGGGAAAGATAAGATAAGATGACTTCATAGCCACGATGGAAACCTCTCCTACAAAAATGGGCCGGTTCATATTTCCAAACCATGGTAATTGGTGAATAAGCCAGAGTACAGTGGATTGCCTCGAGAAAAAAACATTTTGTTCTCCACCACAATGACATTCACCTTTTGGTGTTTGGTGTAACCGTTGCACAAGTTGCCATCAAATCAGCAGATTCACTCAAATCACAAAGATAACTGGTACATTTGGCCTATTGCATGATATTTCTGCTCTATTGATTTAAAAGATGTTTATATAAATACATTTAAATCCCACATGATCCTTCATTGTATGATAACAATGCAAAAGCTATCTAGTCAGCTGTTCTGGCTCCAAACGCCAATGACTGGCACTCCAAACACACAAAAAAGGAAGAGAGAATGTGTGTTGGTTTAGTGTCACGTGTTTTTTCCTTCTCTATGGTCAGCAGACTAGACAAATCAAAACCAAATGCCAAAAGCACACGACTGAAGCGTGCATTGGAATTGCCCATGAGCTCCTCGACGTCGGACAAGTTTCCCTCTATTCATCGTACTTATCAATCTTACTTATGCTGGGCCTGGAGGACAGGGACAGCAAGACTGATGCGTTTCCCTTCCAGCTCGGTGGGGCCATGTGATTGTCCTAAATACGCCTGTAACTACAGTATGAAATATTGATGGCTGTGACTAAAAGACGGCCCCGGGCGATTGCACAGCTCAGCCCTCCATAAATGCTATTAGTGACCTTGGTCTGGTAAAACACACTGCAGCGCATTGTGATCCATGCCAGCTTTAGGCCAGGACGGAATCCAAGCCAACTCCACATTTTCTCCATGTAAGCGTGTCGTAAACTCGGATCGTAATATGTGACACTGGAGCGTCGGCGAGGCATCCGTCATGTCGCGAGGAGAACAACAGTCGTTTCATTCCCGGTGGAAGTAAAGAACGGAGCTGCTGCATCAGTTGTTTTTCCAACTCAAAATAGGCCGCGTTCATAAGCTGGCAACACGAGGGTCATTCCTCACTCAGAAAGCTTCGTGAAGAAAGCGACATGTTCTTCGTTCAATTCACCACATCAATAAATCCTGTCCACCCAGCAGTATAAACTGGATCCCCTATATATTAGCAAGATACGTCAAAATAATGTGCTGTACATGCATATACATATATATCATATATTCTGGAAAAGAAGGAGAAAGAGAGAGAGAAGAGGACGAAGAAAGCCCAGTAGTGTTTTTACAAACCACATTAGGTTAGAAGTGACATTCCTTAAGCCAGCCTATTTATTTACACAGCAAAACTACATGACTGTGCATGCCTCACATGAAATGTATGAAATGAGGCCACGAGTGTGCATGGGAGAGTGTGGGTGGGCAGTGAACTCCACTGATGTGTCCACACACACTGAGACCAAGCTGCTGCTCTCAAAACACAGTGGGGGGAGAGGGGGCTGCCGAGGGAACTTTCCGTCCCGGCCGAACTGGAGGGGAAAAATATAAACGTCTCACAAAAAGGCTAGAAGCATACTAGATTAACATGATGGAGCGACGTCATTGTCCCGAGCTGAAGTGGCCGAGGGTGAAAGGATTACATATTGATCAAAGTCCAAAATGAGAAGGGCGCCCATACGGTGAATGCCTCCTCCTGTTCATAAATCCCCAGGCCTCTGACGTAGACATTCCTCTCCACTGCATTACGGTAATGGGTTTCTCCGGGGTCTGCCGAGTGGAAAGACATCAGCCAGCACATTGACAGCGTCTTCAGGCCGCTGCAATCACTTACAACGTAAAGACCACTTGTTCACCAACAAGACAGGGAAGCAGAGTTGTGCGTTTCTCGATCTGCATGCCTCCGCAAAGAACTGGACCGGAGAAAGAGCTCCATCATTTACGTATCTGCCACGGGTCTAAAAATAGCACTTGGGTTCATCCTTCATGTAAGTCCCACAGCACTGCTCCTAATCTCCAAGTTTGCTGTAGGGGAGATGGGGAGGAGGAACAGGGGAAGGGGGGAGTCCAGTGTGGAAGGCATGCTTCACTCACAGGCGGGCAGGCGGGCAGGAGGAAGGCTTTTCTCTGCCGCTCCACCAGTTTCCACAGCAGCAGATGAGAGGGCTGAAAGGGCTCCTTGGAGGTGTGAAGTAGCACCTCCAGCTAAATGTCACACTTCGTCTTCTTCTTCATCATCCCCCACTGTGCACACATGACTATACATCATACTTTCTAGGTTACCACTTCCAGGCAGTCAAAAAGGATAATGTGGAGTGGATGCAGCGGCCCGTCAGGACCTGATCCAAGGCCGGTGAGAACAAACGCTTCAGTCAGGCCTGCAGCTCTGCTCCATCGAAACTCAGATCCGGATTTCTTTGCGAAGCCAGAAATAGCACTTCTCCCGGGTAGCAACCATGAGAGCGCCGAGTATTACTTTGAGATATTGGGCTGTAAGACTCTCTGTGACGTGTACACTTGGTAGACAGCTGAGATATTTTGTTGATGTGTTCGGCTGCATTGACACATCCTCAGTGTCGGCTTACGTGCATGGGCAACACCTTCCAGCCCTTCCCTGTCAGCTGTTGATCCCTGTCAAGTCAAGCCGATGGCCTCCTAGACTGATGGTCTAATGACAGGGTGCATAACTGGGGTCAAGCCCAGCCATTTCATAGCGGAACACGCCATAGGTAAACCCCAGCTTGTTCATCTTCAAACGTTAAATAACAATTTAATTTACAATTTCCTATTAGAAAGACCCATCAATTTCTGGGGCAGGGTCAATCTAATCACAGGACTATTGAGCATGACTGAGTCCAAATCAGTAAATGCACCCAGATTTTAATTGCTGGCTTTGTTGGTGGCTGTACGTGAGCAAGACAGAGAGTATGCACCTCTGTGTGTGTGTGTGTGTGTGTGTGTGTGTGTGTGTGTGTGTGTGTGTGTGTGGAGAGAGGGGCGTCACTCCATATGTCTGTCTGTCCTCCAGTATGTGCTTGGAACAGTGCGAGCTCATTCCTCTATCCAGACAACAGCTTCCCACTCCACTGCTCTCTCCCTCATTATTACCAAGACACACAGCCCTATCAGACACCACAGGTCACACGATGTGGGTGTCAACCACCAGTAGCCAATCGCTGAGTAACTCTTCTATTTTGTTGGACCTGAGGGACATCTCTACAGTGACGCAATCGAAATAAACTTGGTAAATAATCTGTTCAAAGCGACACTCGTATGTGTTTGATGGGCGGGGCATCTTTTTTTAACCGTTATTTAACCAGGTAAATCCAACTGAGCTTTTGCAGTGGCGACCTGGCCCAGTAGGGGCAAATTTACCAACTCCAAAACTATGCTAGTGCCTCGAACGGGAGGATTAGCCCTAATATGTTTTTTCATGATGGTGGGAGGAAACCGGAGTACCCGGCGGAGACCCATACAAACGTGGGGAGTACATGCAAACTCCACACAGAAAAGACCCGGATCAGCTGGGTTTCGAACCCAAGACCTTCTTGCTGTGAGGCATCAGTGCTAACAACTGAGCCACCGTATTGTCCTTACATACAAGAATTGACACAAAAAATTGTACAAATCTATTTCACTGTATAAATCTATTCCAACGGGAAACAAATCAATCAGCTACTTTTAACCTCACCTTGAGGGCGATATTTTCCATTATCAGTTTGAGTTTTCTGACAAAAACAACAAACATGATGTAACATAACCAGGCTTTAGCTAAAACCCTCCTAATGAGAGCCTCCTCCATGTTTCTGTCACAACAACAGCGCGCTGGGCATGGGGGCAAAGTACACACAGGGTGCTCGCCCACTGTCACAAGTGTCAATAGGCACTACAGTGGGCAGAGAGGGCGGCCATCAACATTTGGTACAAGTAAAGACCGGTACAACCACAAACCTGTCATACCAGTCAGTTCTCTCTGCCGCACAGAAAGTTCCTTATAAGTAGTAGAGGGTAATGTTCACATTATGATCGTCATAGTCACCCCCGCCCCCCCCCCCCCCACACACACACACACACACACACACACACACACACACGCACGCGCACACGCACACGCACACACATGCAAAAACACACGCGCACACATAAAATCTGTTTACTGCTTTCCCCAACCATTTATTAACTTCACAGGCATCTGGGAAACATTCACAAGTAAACCTGCCATTTTAGGAAAAATAGTTACTACAATAATAGCATTCTTCACAAGGGCAGATGCCTTCTGTGACCCGGCTCAATTCATGAAATTGACAAACATATTTTTTATTGTCTAGTCTACAGATGTTTCCACTAAGGAGACAGTGACTAGCTATCAAATGATATTCATGCTGTAATTCATAATAGACCTTAGGCTATGCTTCTGTGGACCACTGATAGACGTGAGATTCACAGAATAACTGGAGTGAGCCATACTGTTTTAAAATCCTGCCAGGGTTAAACCGTTATATAAACCTATATATATAAACCCTAAATCATAAAACGTGCAATATAGACATAACGGTAAGATGCTAAAACTGATTGCTGATTTCAGTTTCATAGCACATCCCCATTCCTTGTCACCTTCTTCCTTTTAATCAGAAGCAATCCAACCACTATCTCTTTCAAAGAAGTAGTCAAACATTATAACAAATGTGACAGCACAAAACTAAACAACAATCATGATTAGACAATGGGAGGCAACACAAAATTTTCAAAAGTCGTCAGCTGACTCAAGATTTGCTTAGGCCGTTTATAATACGTACCCAAGAGCAGCAATTTAACTTCTCTTGCTGCTTTTTCTCCATCTTCTCGAAGATTTTTGTCAATCATTTTGGACCTTTCGGCCGCAGCTTTATCTTCCTGACTCACTGTACACCCCATGGTTCCTAGTGCACGCTTCAGGACTGCTGCTTAGTGGAAAATATCACAGAGAAAAATGTTTTGTAGACAGTTGTGTCTAAAAAGCTTTTATTGACGAATAAAAGCTTTCCCCTACCAGTGCACTTCTATTGAGAAATGCAACTTCCCTTTCGGATGTAAGTTAGTTCATGGGCGATTTAGGGCTGTGAACACCCAGTTCCAATAAAGTTAGTTAATTATAGAAAAGTCCTGATAGGCGTGGGGTTTTCAGTCAAAGAGCAAACATCAGCGACCACTGTAGCCACAGAAGTTGAAATGGCAGATGTGAAAAACTTTGATAAACTTTCAGAGCGATATTAGTAACACAACCGTGGATTTGAGACCAAGTCCGCAGGTAGCGCCTCAAACTTCAGCAAAAAGTATTCCAGCTGTTTAAATTGAGCATTCACACAGATTCCGAGAGCAGCAGTCTATGCAAGCAAAATCCAGGATTAACGATGTTGAATCCTCTACGTTTCGTTTCTCACCTAACAATGTTTCATGTATCTAAATGTTTAGCTCAGTGCCGTTATTTCATTAGAGATTTACCCCGCCACACCCGTCACCAATGTGAAGTTCCCTCAGCCCTACAAAACCGAATACAGCGCTGTCACCTCCCTGCACAGAAGTGCCAGCCCTTTAGAAAAACGCCCACTTCTCTTGCTTCATGGGAAATGTAGGCGTGTGGAAAATAAAACAAGCGTCAAAGCGACTATCTTCTGTGGGTTTCAAGCGCTTTTGGCTATGATTAATTTGGTGGACGACAAGTCTATATTATATGTATTTATAGTATGCCATTTTGTAAAAAAAAAAACATCTCTACCTATATACACATTCGTAAAATGTAGGCCAATTCCTTAATTGTGTTTATTTGATCAATATAGGTCAACACCGCAAGCTAGGCAGATGTATGAATTATTTCCTACTATAACTACAAAATGCAACATGGAAACCTCACAATTGTAAACTGTTAGTCATAAAACTGCCCGTCTGAAATCCCCAAAACGTAAATACACAGGTCATCAGTAAAGTATTAAAATCGTGTTACATTTTTACATCCAGCGCTCTACCGCCATCTTGTGGCGTTTTGTGTAGCTTCATGAAATCTGGTTATCTTGCCATTTCCCTCCAATTAGAAAAACGATTAGACAACGATAAAAAGAAGCAAATATTGTTTTTTGTGTGGGATTAGTAGTATGTTTGACAACTTCTGAAGTGAAAAGTATTTATAGATTCTATGAATATCTCAGTTTAGCTCTGTGATGCTGCACTGAATATTGCACTGAACTATCAGATTTTTTAGATTGATTTAGATTAACAATTTTGAATTAAATCCAGAAAATATTAACACTAAGACTAGACAACTATCTGTCTAGAAGTTTGTCAGAGGATCGAAATGTCAGATCCTCAGAAATCCTATTATTCAATCAGGTAACATGTGGTAACGGAGTGGAATCTGTATCTATTTCACAAAGATTATAAGAAAAATTACCATTACAGTATGTTTATTGCAACAATGTTTACAGTACAATAACTGCCGGCAATGTATTGAAATATGCTGATACAAGAAAATATGAACATAACTTGTAGGGCAAAAGGGTTTAAAAGCACTTTAAAAATCATTACATTTTTTAATCAGACTAAAACTGCACCTGCTATTTACATTATACAAACTAAATATGCATATAGAATATAAAGGGTATACATTTATATACATTATTTATAAATGCTGGCTGAAGTCAATATTTAATGTTATTACTCGTTCATACACAATTCAATATATAGAACAGAAAGATGAAAGTACTAGACGGAAGAGCATGTTTCATAGAATTAAATCACACCTGTTTATAGTCATAAATGACTCAAAAAACCGACAGCTATTACCTTAAACCTTTCTGTTTTGTCTACATTATAAGTGGGCATTGTACAATTTCCATAAAATAATCCCTTTATGACATTGTACATGTTATCATGGGCAAAGCTCAAGTGGCTGATACAGACAGTTGTGCGCAGACTGGAACATTACTGAAATTACTGATTCTATGAACATAAGCTTTGTTGTGCTTAACAACCAAATTTGACCAAACAATAATACAGTACTCGTATAGAGCAGTACAGCACCGACTGTAATGTTAGATGTTCAGATGTGAATAAAATCGACTGTCTGACAAAGATATTAACAGACGAGTTGCTCCATATTAGTACAGTACTGAGTGCCCAAAGCAGCAACAGGAATGTTATAAAAACAAACCTGAACTTCCATGCATTGACTCATAAATGACAGCACTGTCAACAATACAAAATCATTCCCAGGCTTTTGAATCTTACACAGACTAATTTAATAAGATTCAATACATTTCATTAGCCTGAAAAAGTGTAAAGCAAGTCTAGCAATGGCCCACCTATTCATATTAGGAGATCAACATTTTTAGCCCTACTTCTGGTCAAAGTCTTCACGGATCATATCACAATAAGTACCACATTTCAAATACATTACATGTTTTTTTGTTTAACTAAACGGACACTTACAACCCCTTAGAGCACACCCATTGAACAAGTTGTTTTCTCCTAAATGGAGGACAAGGGGAAAGCCACGCCATGTTTACACTGGTCATTACAGGGTTAAGAACACAAGGAGGACAAAATACAGAGAAGTGAACTTCAAGTAGTTTGAGGGAAACATCCGTGTACCATGTTAGATCTTAGCTAGATACATATCATTTTAGTGACAATACACTGATTAGATTATTAATCATTATTTGATATTACTACAATTCAGACACATTTTTAATGATTGAAATTAGCAAGACAAGTGGGAAACCATAGATTAAATCATACTTTTAAAATATATGAGTATATTACAAATATATTGTTTGCATGTCAGTGGATTAATGGCTATTGGAAGAAGTTGTGCTCCTCTGCGGAAAGTGCTATAGCTAACCAACTAGTTTGCAGGGCTGTTAAGATACAGTGGCATACGGAAATATTTATCCACACCAACTATAATATCCACATAAAGAAGTGACCCTGTTGTTATATTTTGGTCTCTGATTACTTTCAGTAAATGTTCAGAAACAACACATCAACGGTCCCAGACAGAAAACTGGGAAACAGAGTGGTGATCAGTACAACTTTCCAATGTTTTCTCCTTAATATCACTGTCCTGCTTAGTCTAATATCCTTTAGACCAACTGACCCATTGGGACAGCTTAACAAACACAAAGCCAGATACAACTGCTACGTGTATACAAACTCGTGGTGGATACGAGAAACTATTGAGAAGTTACTCTGATATGAAACCTGACTCTGACGCTGATATCCTCAACTTGCTGAGGAGTCGACTCTACAGCTCACATAACTTATGAGGTTCTTCTGAAGTAAAAATGATGAAAAATATATATGTATTTCTATATATCATATCAACATGTTTTGACAAGGCAACTGTAAAGGGTACAGTTGCAGTGGCTACGTCCTCTGCTAAGCCAGAGGAGTGAGGTGTGTAACAGGATGACTACTCTAGCCATCCAGGAGACAACCATAGACACCTTACATTGACAACAGCAGCATGGGGCATTGGAGCAGGAAGCTAAAGGACGTGTTACCACGGTAACACATCTCTGTGCCATAGCATTTAGTGTCACGTTTCCTTCGCTATATAGTAAAAAGATTATTGCCATGATCTGGTTATAACAATAACGACACAAAACGTGAGGTGACTGTTGACCTCTTTACAGTCGGCCACACGTTGTGTATTTTTTTTCTGGCACTATCGGAAAGCTACCAGGGACAAACAGTTTCTGACATTTTGAGTGGCAGTTTCAATTAGCTGTGGAATGCAGATAACACGTCGTTAATGGGGGAAAGGCTGAGAGACATCAGAGGCAGGCAAAAAAAGAGCCCACATGGTTCCCCAAAAGATCTACTTCCTCAAGAACTTCTTGGCCTCAATTTCCTTACACTGTTTGGCTGGGGGTGTCGTTTCACGTCCTCTGAGTGAAGTCGGAGAAGCAAACCCTCTAACACTGGCTTCTTCATCTAGGGAACTGGGCCAAAAATCTGCTGGAAGAGAGAGGGCATCTTCTACCAAACATATGATTCGAAACAACAACAGAGAAAATACAATAGAGGCGTACGTTTGACGATACAAAAAAACGTAGAACCGTGGGAGGTGAAGCCTAGTGACCACTGCTAGGTTTGCTGCTCCCTGATGTCCAATCAATGATGATAAAGCTGAGACTCATTATCATAAACAGGAAGCCTATTCCAGCAAAGCAGACAGCCTGGGAGAGAGACGGAGAAAGAATGGGAGTGGGGCGAGAGGGTCACAGTTAATAACGCCATTATTCATCAAACGATTACTACATCAAACCTGCTGCTAAACACAAGCCCATGAACGCTTGAATTACCTTCATATTTTTATAAGAAAAACCCATAATCCATTTTCTGAACAACTAAACAGAGCTACATTCAACAACCCAATCTGGAACCTTCAAATGCACTAGATAATTGACTTCTATATCGTAAGATGGTCTCTCACCAGGATTTTGGGGGTTGATCGCATGGGCTCCTCCTCTTTGGGTACGATGCGGATGTAGAAGACAGCGGGGAAGATGAAGATGAGGCAGGGGGCAGACGTGGCACCTGGGGAGGCACAGGCACAGACATGGAGCACTACTGTTGTCAGGCAACAAGACCTCCATTTCTCGGCCGCGAGGAGAAAGGAATAGGAACTGAACGGAATACACTGTGGCTTCCCGAGCTACTCAAGCTCAGACCTGAAAACGTGTGACGGTGTTGCGTTATGCATCTTTCACTAAACAGGTCTCCCTAAAAATAGAGATTGCTTCTCAATAGAAAAACATGTACTGTATAAAAAAAGGATTACTACAATTAAAGTGGGGATACTAGTCTAGACCGTGTCATCAAGTTGAATGATAGTCACAAGACTTTTTGTTCACGTTTGTAGTATACATTCCAGGGGTGATTTGAAGGCTTTCCTCCAAATACTTCCAAATCCAACACTGTAAGTACATTATTAAGGCTCAAGACTTAATACATAAGGATCAAAAGGACTTTGGTGACATGAAAGCCACTGGGAGCTTTGAGTTCTTTTTAAAGCCAAGTGAGTTCAAACTTGACTTCTGGGTATGGATATATACAATAGATTCTCAATATAACGAGTAAGTAGCGTGGTAGCTTAGCACGTTCTCAGACTGTAAAAGCCGCTTCCAAAATGACTGCGAAACAACCTACCGATGATCCCAAAGATGCCCAGGATGTTGGGGGCAAAGATGACCAGCAGGTTGATGCAGGTGAGGAGGGAGATGGCGATGGCAATGTGTCGAGGCCAGTAGAAGGTCTTGTTGGGGAACAGCATCTGCTGAAGAGCTCTCCTCACCTGCCCCACACACAACCCAAATAGAAACAGCCTATCAGACAATGCAGCGTTTTAATCCAAGGGCATGTGGTTTACCAGCACATGGCAAAACATGTATTTATGTTTTATGGAAGCCTATTTCCAACGCTAATCTCTCTAACGCCTCAAGTCCAAATAAAGAAACTATCAAAGCCTTGATGTTCATTTATTTAAATAGTATTCATTTAAATGCTAATTTATTGAAATTAACAAAAAATCATAAAAGGATTCTAGTTATATTAAGCCCTTGAAATGCAATTCACATAGGAGCCAGCAATACAGTGTGTGTGTGCTATCTGGGCTACGAGCTATCTCACTCCGAGGGCTATAAATACAGGTGACATCCCACAGTCCCACACAGGGGGGAGGCAGGATGTGACTCACAGGGAAGAGCACTATGGGGACGGTGAGTGTGACGGCGGTGAGCACGGCCAGACGCACACACAGGATCAGCGTGTCGTAGGGGTCCAGCCGGCTGTAGGTGTGCAGGAGCTCTGACTCCACTTCACCTGAAAGGAAAGCAGCAGACATAGAGCCGCATTGTCTTTTCTCGGCACCTTCATTTTTTTTGGCGCAAATTCCAGATAGCCTGGCTATTTGAGGCTACACTAAGCCAATGGTTTCTTCTATGTGGCCTGACCACTAGGAGGAGCAGTTACATAGTGTGGCTTTCCCCCACGCAATCCAGTTGGTTCAATCCACAGGAGATTAGAACGTTCTCTCCCACCATGTGATACTATTGGATAAAACCCAAACCCAGTGAATTCATTTCAGCCGGAAACAGTGAGATGGCTGGATCTAAATTGAGAATTCAAAAAGAAGCATGAGGGCCCAAATCAAAGCAGGGGAGGGGAGGCGGGCACAGAGAGAGAAAAAAGGGGGGGGAAGAGCGAGAGAGAGAGAAAGAGAGAGAGAGACAGAGACAGAGACAGAGAGAGACAGAGAGAGAGAGAGAGAGAGCGAGAGAGAGAGAGAGAGAGAGAGAGAGAGAGAGAGAGAGAGAGATAGAGAGAGAGCGAGAGAGAGAGAGCGAGAGAGAGAGAGAGAGAGAGAGAGAGAGAGAGAGACAGACATGGCGTGGCGTGAGCAGGGCTCACCGTAGAAGGTCAGGTATCCAAACAGCGCAGCCAGGAAGTACATGGTGTACATGACCGCAATGGAGATGTTGGACACATGCTGCATCTTTTTCTTGGTAGGACTGAAATCAGAAGACACCGCTATGTGACGTCACGAGCACACACCAGCTCACGCACCGTACCGAACCAATTTTCTCACACACACACACACACACACACACACACACACACACACACACACACACACACACACACACACACACACACACACACACACACACACACACACCAAATGTCAGCTTGAGCTTTAGGCTAAGTTGCTCACGCACTCGGAATGAAACCGAACGTAATTTGCCGTCGCAGCTTCCTGTTAAACACCTAGGAGTCACATGTAACAGGGGTTCGACCAAGCAGGATGGTCATTACATTGGAAACTATCAGCATGCCGTCTCATTCAAGCTGTGCATACGTCTCGGGAAAACAAAGGGAGGGTGGCAGTGCACGTCACTGTGGTCATGAGCAGCCAGGCACAGAGCAAAAAATAAAACTTGTCTTTCACATTTGGTCGTCAAGTAAACAGTTCAACATGTTGCATCCTGGGAAGGCCTGGGGCGAGAGAGGGGGCGGGGGGGCACCTACTTTTTCAGCTCGGTGTAGATGGGCAGGACCTCTGGGTGGCACACAAAGGCAAACGCCAGGATGGGGATGGTGTAGGCCGTCTGAAAATGAAGGCCAACACGTTGTCACCATGGATACAGCGGCACCGGCCCCAGCCGTTTCACCAGCAGCCTAGTTCCTTAGGGCCCATTAGGACCCCCCAACACATCACACAGAGCTAATTGTTTCTCTGTGAATTAACTTGGACCTGGCAAGTGACCAGCTTCAGCCTTGCTTAAGAACGCCCTGTACACAAAATGCTAAGGAACAGAGATTTGGTATGGGTAGCTGGTCTGAGCTGGGCAATTCTCACACTTCTTAATGGAAACCTGGGAAAGACGTAAAGGGATTTCATACTCACCAGGTCGCAAGTCGTCAGTGCTCCACCACTAATATAAACTTCAAATGGGCTAAACAATCTACAGCTAACTGTCTATGAGTGACTTTTCTGTGGCCTCTCTGGACCTGAGACAAAAATGTCCAGCCTCCTCCTTTCCCTCCATTCCCCTCATTTCCCCAGAGACCCACCCTATCCCGCTGACTGACTGTGTGATATAAGGCCCAAACAGGGAGGGAGGACTACAGGCTGTGTGGAGGCTCTCTGGACTGGACATGACTAACAACTAATCCCAATTATAGGTTATCGATTGGATGCATCCTATCGCCACGCCTGCGTTGCTCTTCCTCAAGCGCAACAGTGATTTGCCAGTGCATGAAACTGAGGGGTGATTCTCATGCTGCCAAACGTGGGGTGCACTGTCTGCGTGGAACACTGGCGGCGGCGACATGCGGATAAAAGGGGGGCCTGCGGGTGCCGGTGTGCGCGCCCGTGCAGTGAGCTGGGGGGAAGGGTGCGCAGGGGAAGGACCTACCTGGGAGTTGAGGTTGACCATCTTGGGGATACAGAGGGGGTCCACCACCAGCGGGTCCACAGCGCTGACGTTGACCGTGCTGTTGAAGACAAAGTCCACGAACGGGCAGGGCGTGTGGAACTTCTTGTAGATCACCTGCGGCGTGGGGGGGGGGCAGATCGGAGAATGGGAGACGTTGCTGGGTTACTGTGACGGGTGATGTGATGCACTGTCGGGGGGGGGGGGCCCTGCCTTAGAGGCTTGCGTGGATTAGAGGGAACAAACCCCCCCCCGAAACTAGGTCAGAGACACACGAGGCCAGCGCTCCAGCCTGACAGACACAAACACTAGCCCGTGGGAAGTGAGCGGAGGGAGAGGAGAATGCTAAAGAGCTGCTGGTGGCAGTAGAGGAGCTGATTACTGACTCATCCCTGCCTTTCACATTCATCTGGCTCTCACAGCGGATGGGCTGCAGATTAGAGTGTTTAACTAACATGAGACGCCCCCTCCATGACACCCGATGACGTCACATGGATTCTGCCGCCCTCTGGGCTGTGTGAGGAAGAGTGTGTGTGTGTGTGTGTGTGTGTGTGTGTGTGCGTGCGCGTGTGTGTGTGTGTATGGTCAGTGAAAAGACGTACCGATATGAGGAAGAAGACCATACAGCTGAGAGAGAAGCCGCTGGTGTATCCCAGGTAACCTGTAGCAACACAACACACACACATACACACACACACACACACACACACACACACACAGGACTCATTAGCTGGGCTCCCATCTGGCCTCCCACTCCCCTGTCATCCCGCTGGGAGGGAGAGCCGTCATCACTGTGACATGTCACCACTGTCAGTCTAGAGCCACACTAGCACTCCACACTACAGACAGGCCTAATGCCACTAAGGAGGACAAAAACAACTCTTACAGGTTCAAACGTCATGTTGTGCTGCCTTCAATTGTATTCATGCTTATATATTCATATTTAATATTTTTTTCTGCAGCTAGTTACTAGGGCTGTCCAGCGTTATTTAATTGTAAAGTTGTAACAGGGTTCTTGTGTTGCATGATCTCTAAATGCAGCGGAGGCCTGGAATCGGATCGGATTGGACCGGATTGGACTGGACTAGGGACAGCTCATTAGTGGGCTGTGCATGCCGTAATTGTTTCTGTTGTCCCCCGACTCTCCGCGGGAGGGAAACTCTTAATAAGAGGTCAAAGCCCCCCGCTTTCTCTCTCTATTTCTCTCTCTTTGTCTCTCTCTCTCTCTCTCTCTCTCTCCTTTTCTCTCTCTCTCTCGCTCTCCCACTGTGTCTCCCTCTGCCCATTGTTCTCTCTCTCTCCACTCAATACTTTCACGTTGTTGCATAAGGATCCGCTGCAATGTTTCTATTCAGCACTTTACCAAGGGAATGTAGTCGTCTCCAGTAACCACCAGGCTGTATCAGTAATACAACCTTACAACTGAGACAAAGAAGAAGAATGCCACTTCAATCCATGCAAGGAGAGCACATGGCTGGTGAACGCGTGGGGAGACATTTTCCTTTGAATGTTGTCTGTTGTACTATCAGAAAAGGTCAAACAGCGCTATGCAATCGCTGAGTCTAACCAGCAACCTTGGGGGAGTCTTTGCCGTGCAACACAGGTGCAAGAGGAGAAGAGAAGGAGGCGCCCGCGATGGAGGGGGAACAAGGGAGGGAGGGAGGGGGAGCTGAGGTGGGCACCTGTGAAGGTCACTAGTTCTGACGTATATATCCCAACGGCCCCAAGAGGTGCCGATGAAACGTAATGAATCCTCAAATGAAATCCTTCCTTTCTACGTTCAAGCTCATCTTACAGTAGCGGGTGCCTTTATGGGCCTCAATAAATAGCATTTTCTAGAAGGCGAAGACGGGCCGTGAGCAGCGCGTTGCTACAGTGCATGTGTGCGCACGTCATTTACTCACCTAGCTGCTTCATCAGAGCCAGAGGCAGGATGACGGTGATGGACACTATGATCACCAGGAAGTTCCCATTCAGGTACCACTCCCTGGACACACACAAGAACAAGCGGGGTTAAATGTATTGATTGTTTGGCTGTTCTTTGATTCACACACAACTCTATGTCTTTGAGACAGGCCCAGGGCAACGGATGTCACGCGTGAGGGGGAGGAAAACAGGAAGTCCAGCCGGTACAACATAAAACAGCCGGTCAGCTTCCTTCCGTTTGGGAGTTGGCTGAGTTTGTGGTGACGGTCCCGCCTGGCATGTCCAAAAGCACTGGGAGCGGACGCCAGGGAGAGCCTTTCCAAGTGGGTCACTGTAATCTGTCTCCCTGCGGCGTCCGCTGTCCGGAGTCCCAGTATTCGAAGCCACGCAGATGCTTTTCCTCCAGAGTGTGCTGGGGGAAGGTGGGCCAGACTAAGAGGGAAAGTGGAGGTAGAGAGCAGCGTGGCCAGTGAGTCACAGCCCATAAGACCACCCAGCGGGGCTTAGGGGGCTATTTTTAGAACCAGACAGCAGGAGGTTAGGAGTGACGAACGACCTGTCCAGAGGATGCAGCCGTCCTAGTGCATTTGCATGTTGCAGATTTTACTACCACTACTACTACACACACACACACACACACACACACACAGACACACTGTGTCTGGTTTAACTTGTAGAGGGTCATCCATCTTGCTGTCAGCGTGCCCACTAGAGCTGCCCGGCCATCTGGCCCACATACAAAATCACACATTCACACGAGCGCATTCACACACTCACACACGAAAGCTCACACATACACACATACACATACATACACAACCCATACACATACACACAGGACGTGACCTTCACCAGCATACAACCCCAATCTGAATCACAGACAAACACACATAAACCACCAATAAACAGGCACAAACATGCCCAGCATTGCCCACTCAGCAAAACACAGACTTGATAACCAAATAATCTAACAAAGTAACTGAAACAAACATGCACACAGGCACACATATTTTGGACACACACACATACACACTCACACAAAAAGAAATCAGCACTCACACGTTCAACCAGGAGCAGCTTGACTGATGAAACAAACACACAGACGTAGCCTTAGGTGTTGATTGATCTGTGGAGCAAGCTCAGAACCTTGGATTGCTCTCTATCTCACCAACACAAATAAGCACACACACACACACACACACACACACACACACACACACACACACACACACACACACACACACACACACACACACACACACACACACACACACACACACACACACACTCTCTCCCTCTCTCTCTCTCTCTCTCTCTCTCTCTCTCTCTCTCTCTCTCTCTCTCTCTCTCTCTCTCTCTCTCTCTCTCTCTTTCTCTTTGTCTCTCACGAAACAAAAATAAGCACACAGACAAACACACACGTCCATCGACACATTCACAGAGTCACAGAGCAGGCGGCACTGAGAGCAGCGTCGAGAGCTGGCACAGCAACAGAGCCGCCAGCGCGCCCAGCCCCACCCATGGACAACCCTGGGGGGTGGCGGGGAGGCCGGGCCGTCAGAGCTCAGTGTCCTCCTGGGTCACCGTCCCAGCTGGGGCTCGCCTCACCCGGGGCCACACTGGTCAATGGCTCCCACCTGACACATAGGAGGACACTAAGAGTCTACACCCATTCAGTCAGTCACTGAACTAGGGTGCGGGGTGGGGATCACTAACAGTAACAGGCGGCTTGTGGAATCTGTCCTACATCTACACTGTAAAACCTTACAAATGTGCTGATTTAAACGTTTGAGTTGCCTTTACTTAATTTGGAAATATTTGCTCTATTTAATAGTGCAAATCTAGTAATGGCGCTTACAAATTGTGTAAAATGCCTTATTTATTTAGACAACCCTAGTTAAGATCCCTTTATTCGTGTGAGCAACATTCTGTCCTGCAGACTGATGAGGTTTTGAGGCTGGGCTACCTCAAAACACAACAGTCAATCATTTAACTAAGCCGATTGCTGAACATGCTTTTCAAACGTGTTGTTGTCCCTCTCATTGGCTGAGAGAAAATTGAGTCTTCAATAACTTTAGATTTCTAAAATGATTTGACCATATTTGGCCTGGTTATTTGGCCGCCTTCTGTTCATTGGAATATTTGATCCTTTTCCCCTTTTCACCTTTTCATCTTTAGCCCAACGTCAAGGTTATTTGAGTCTGAGCGTTGGCCTGTTAATCGGATATCAGTCCAACCAGAAACATCCTGCGCTTCCGTAATTGACGCACGTGCTTCACTCTCGATCGGATCGGATCATTTTAGTTGCTTGGTTCTTTAAATCTCGTTCAGAAACTGTTGTTGCGCATGCGTGACCAAAAGAGACTAATCGTTGCTCCCGAGTAATTTTAAAGAATCGTTCATTTACTACATCACCACTACTGGCGCTATTTCTATTTTTTTGAAAATCCGTTAAAATCCGTGTGTTGCCGCCGGAGCAGAGAATAGTTATGAAGTAGCTATCTTGCTAACGAGTAACAATACAGATACAAATATGTTTAATTGTAGTTGTGCTTGTTATGTGTTTTCTCGCAAAAATTCACTGATGAAGCCTGTTAGCGTTCAGACCAAGTCCGTGATTTTCCTGTGTCTTAGCATACTCTTGTGTAGGCTAGCTATATGCTGAGTAGCCTACTTCTGAGTTTGCCATTATGGTATGCGTTTAACTGCACATAAAACATTTATTTTGGTGAAATGTTATGAATTTATAGGATACCTGTGATTCAATCAATTATGTCTGGCATTGTGGGGAAAGTTATGATTATTTGCGGCAAAATACATGTTACTGTAGCTTAGGCACTATAAGTAGGCTAATCTTTACTGAACATGGGCTTGATTTCATAGTTGGTAACGAGTAACCAGAACTCAAGCCACTTAAGTGAATGTGACTGAATAATTAGTAAAGCTTGAGTTCTTCTTACTTACTTACCATTTGTAAGGGATACTTAGGTGATTCATACTGCTGCTGTACTTTATAATTCAGTAACAGTTACTTAAGTCAATTAGGGCAATGCGTTTGTACAATTTCATTCAGTAAAGTTAACAAATTTGTTTTTACAGTGTATGAAGTACATTATTGGAATGCAAGTACAAGGCACACGACTACATAGGCATGGCGGACTCGGACGTGACATTTCCATATGAAAAGAAAAGGCATGGAGCACCATGACTCACCCTGAAGGTTTGTCTACAGCCAGGAACGCCTGCAGCACCAGGGGGAACTCGTACTTGACGATGTAGAGGTAACTGGACATGGCTGTGGGAGGAGAGCACACATGCTTACTACTAGTTGCTTGACATAGTTATCACACACATATACAAACATAGGTAGGAAACAGAGATGGTCTTCTCACCACAGGAGTGGTCACTATAAAAGGCCCAGCCTACCAGAAGGGCTACAACACACTTTACTGAACAGATTGACATTGTGACCGAGCAGCTGGGCCGGCACACGTCCGTTTAGTGTGTTGGGGTGTGACAATGCCCTTGCTAGAGCTAGACACACACACACACATATAAACACACACACAAACACTTAAACATACAGTCAGCACGCGTCTTAATCCAGTGTGGGCCCCCATCACCCAATCACACGGATTTGTGAATCTCATCCAGTAGAACAGTCATGTCAGTGAGAGACAATCACATCTAAAGTAAAGCTGTGGTTCTAAATATAGGTCGCCGCCGCTTCACAGACGCTCTCGCACGGAACGTTCCGGCACACGTGTATATTGTGCGTCTTTTATCCTTTTTTTTGTAGGGAGGCCAGCCTTTTAAGTCCACACAAACCCCTCAGCCGAACAATTGGAGAGAGCAGGATGTCCCACCCCCTTAAACATCTCCTGGCAGCCACTCATTATGGTGACAAGATCTTGCCTGCATTGCCAGATTCCATGGAACAGCCCAGAATATCTCTATTATACGATGGGAGAAAAGGAGGACACAGTGTAGATAAGGGATTAGCTACAGCTGTTACTTTGTTAGCCTGTGTTTGGCTGGGAGTGTGTGTGTGAGAGAGAGAGAGAGTTCGTAAGTATTAAACAACCCCAGGCAGCGTGTGCTCGTGCCTCACCTCCGATGTTCTGCAGTGTGATAGCAATGCCGGCGGCCATCTTCCCTGGCGTGCCGAACGCCCTGTAGCCCAGCTGCTCGTACGCCCGGATACCTGACACACAAACACCAAGTGGAACATACTGCCTGCATTAAAGCCAGGCTAATAGGGTCTTAGAGTAAATGGGGAGAGAGCATTAGGCTACACTGCTGAGGCGAGGCCAAAATAGAGGAATTTTGGGCAGAGGTACACTTTGACGTAAGAGTGTGTTGCAATGAAGAGTTTGTGCTAGGCAGGAGGTGCAGCCTGCCAGGTTGTGTGGGCCGGAGGACGTCAGTCTCCCTGCTTTGGCTCCTCCACAGGGTTTCACCCAGACGTACCTACGATCCCGGAGGACTTGAGCAGGAGGTGGATGGAGTAGGAGGAGAGGACCGCCACTACCGTCAAGAGGACCCTGTAAGGGGGGAAGAGCAGAAAACGTATGTCAGCCTTGTTGGCATGGGTTACAATATAGTGTGGTCATCATCATCTTTACATTTCCAGTGAAACAAATGGGCATCATTTCAAGTGCATCTTTCTCACACAATATATCTTTCACACCAAATGTATTGCCCTCGTCATTCTACTCCATGTCCTACATTCAAAACCCCTGTGCTGTGAAATACTGTACTTAAAGCTGCACTATAGAGCCTTATTGGTACAGCTGTGTTCCCCATCTGACCGGGACTACAGGGCCTCTTGAGAGAGTGGGGCCCCTGAGGCTCCGGGTCACCCCATGACCCAGACCCCGGCAGAGCCAAGCTGGCTGTTCTATCAGCACCCTCTACCCCACCAGGCCACAGCGCAGACGGGCATAGGGGCGGTCGGACTTGGGAAACGGCCTGGAAGCCGAGCAGACACCGTCTGGCTGGACCGGCGCCACCTAGCAAACGGAGAGGAAAACTACTGGAGCTCCCGCTCCGCTGCCGTCCTCTCTCTCTCCCTCCCTTTCCGTGGCTTCCACTTCTTTACGGCCCTAACTGGAGTTATTTTCGCCCACTCGTGTTACTCCTGGCAACCTGCGCTGGGCTGGAAAGGCCGGGCGTCACGTCCTTCACCGCGACTTCAACTCTTGGCCATCTCTCCCGAGCCTCTGTGCTGTGGGAGAATGCAGCGTCGGGCTCGGTCCATGGCTCGCGGTGGGAGGAGGGGGGACAGATTTGCTGACTGTCAGACAGACTGACAAATGGCGGTAGGTCGCTGCGCTCCAAAGAGCTGCCCCCACTGCATTCCTCCCGGCCACCATCTCAGGCCCCAACACATGCCAAGACCAATCTCCACAATTCAGCCTGTTAGGAGGAGGCAGTAAAGAAGCCCGTGAGAGTTACCCAACTAGCTAGACTTCTTCATTGGCTGGATTTTAATAGCAGACTGCCTACGGCTAGTGAGGCTGAGTGGGAGCGAGGGCCACACACGGGAAGGAGGTTCACTCATCCAGCCGCTATGTGGAACTGAAGGTTGGCAGACAGGTGGACTGTGCTATTGACAAGCCATGCCTGAGAGCAGGGTGGAGGGTCAACCGTGGATGAGAGGAGCGCTTGATGCTCCTCCATGGCTCCACTGTGGAGGAGGTGACTCCCAGTAAACCCTGGTTTATAGGCCTACTTCTGCGAAGCAGCACATAAACAGCTCTGCGTAGCTTCGAAGAGCAGGGGATTCTGGGAAAGCGTAGCTCACCAAAGCCCGCCGACGTGTTGACGGGGTGTCCTCCCAAATCCTAACAGCCCGCTGCGCGAAGCATCTTCTCAGTGCATCAAACAATCGCTGATTGGTTGAGCAGGGTAGGATGCAAGTAGATAATCGGTCATATTTGGCTGTATCGAAACAAATTAAAACATAGATGACACAATGAACTGGAGCAGATAGGCTTATTTTCAATTCTAATCATATTAGTGGTTTTCCATGCACTTAGCTTGTACATAGGAAAGCCTGTATATAGGCTATATGTTACAACTGTTTTCTGTTGGCCTATTGTTTGATAAACTGTATATGAATATATTGTACAGCACTTTGGTCAGCTCTGCTTGTTTTAAACGTTTTCTATAAAGAAACTTGATTTGATTTGATATAAGAAAATATACAAAGCAGTGAGCAACCTTCGGTCTCCTTTTTATACTATCGCGGCACATGAACGGAAGTTTCCGGGTCTGTGCTTCTTCTACGGTTTTCTGTACATTCTGGATTACTGAATTCGACACTGCCACCTAGTGGGCCCGTTAAACTTACGATGAAGTATGTAGGCAAACCATTGTGCGAACGTGAGCGCCAAATGAACGTTTACATTCGCTAACGCGCTCACGGAGAAGTATAAACCAGGCTTTAGGCACTGGGTCAACAGGACAGGCCGAAGGAGGAGGGGATGGCAAACACAGAGCCCCCCCACCCCCCTACTGTATTGTTTATGGTACTGTAGCTTGGGATTGGTGTATTGAATGTCCCACGCTGTATTCCCTGGTCAGGGAGGAACGAGCTGTTGTTATATAGGTCTTCTATCCCCTCTGGGAAGCAGAGAGAGGAGATTCAGACTGACACAGTACACTGGTAAAAAATAAAATAAGACATGAGAGAAAGAGAGGGGGCAAAAACACGCGTCTCGTCCTGGAGCTCTTTGTTGGAACACGATTGGAGTCCCCTTGTCTTGTTGGCCACCAAAGCTTAGCTTCATTCAATTAATAAATGCATACAATATATGGCTTTAGAACAGCCTTCTTTTCTATAAGCTGCAGTTGAAAGGAGGTGTTATGATAAGCCAGCCGGACCGCACGCAGGCTGCGTTCCTAGGCAGGTGTCGTAGGGGCAGGCGCAGTCACGCTGAGTTCAGACATCAGACCGACAGCCAGAGAGACCCCAGTCCCAGCGCCCAGCTCGACTTCAAACGGCTTTCTCTCTGACTGGAAAGCCCTCTATATGCGAATCCAGGCACTCTACATGAATACAAATATAGGATAGTATTTCTCATAATCAGTTGCCATTTGATTACAACCTTTCTAATTATTACTGTGTCAGGTTTAGTTCTCTCTGACACAGAAATGTTTATTTGTCGCTGGCACACCCAGCCAGGATTGTAAATGTAATTTACTTGTATATCATTCCCATACAGTATATCAAATTGCTTTAGAGTAGTACAGAGTGGCCACAAAATTACAAGCTAGGTGACTGTCAGAGTGTGTGAAGATACCAAATGCGTCCTGAAAAAGGTTAAACTAAACTGGGCAGCACAATAAACACAAGACAATGGCTACATCCAAGATGTGTGGTAACAGCGTGCACATTCTTTCTATGCCTCCATAAATTATATCTATCCATGCACATGTGTGATTGATCAGTTGGTTATTGCTGTCACATTTAAAAAGGCAGACCATATGTATATTTCCAACAAACAATGCAAAAAACTATCGTCTATAGTACTAACCAGAGTAAATTATAGTTTGCTTATTCATTGTCTGGCACATTAGCCTGGTCAAAGGTTTAAAATAGGAAAAACTGTTTGTCAGTCTAGGACCCATTCCAGTCAAAAAGCTGAGCGGTGCCTCTCGGTTTCATTACTCACTCTTGGCACTGCCAACTCCTAAAGTGATACAACAACGTTTTGAAACATTTGCCTACAATCTACTTACCCAGCCCTGTCTGTTGCATTTTTATATGCATGCATCCATTAGAAGCTGGGCTCCATAGCAACAAATGCTAACAATCCTAACAACACTTTAAGTGAATAATGATCCAACGTGCATGCAAACTATTTCTGATTAATTGTAAGTCATTTCTTAGGATTGATCACCAGTGTAGAAATAGTTTACACAGATAACTGATTAGAAACAGTGAAGAGGGCACACAGATTAAATGCTTCGATTAATGTCAGAGCACTCTAAATATTGGTAAAATCATGAGGGGAAAGGTGATTAACAGCTTCATTCACGTCTCTTTTCTCCAGTCTTTTTTTGTCTGCTAGCATAGAACAAGCCAACATTTCTACTGCACACAACCATGCGTAACATCAATGTCGGTCCTAGTCTAAGCTTTCTATAATGTAATCTTATACAAGGTCTCTTGGTAAACAAATTCGTGGAGCTTTGGCATTTTCTAATAAAAGAAGCATTATGAGGGTTTACAGAAAACATTATGTTTTCCAGCATAAAACCGTATCCAAATATAAATCCCAGCCACTTTGCACCATAGCGCCTGTGGGGTGAGGTGTGAAAACTGCAGGAGAGTGGAAATGTTGGCTGTGCTATCTAACCTTGTAGAGTGAGACAACCTCCTAGAAACCTATACTGAAAATAGACAGAATAGCCTGGGAGCTTTTAAATGCAGGGAAAGGCCTGCCAACCGCTAAAATGACTGATGTCCACCTGTAAGCACAAGGGCATAGAGGCCTGATGTTTTGCCAACCCACCTGAACAAACGATGTCCCTCTCATTGAAATATTGCTTGACCCACTGTCTCCCTGTCACAGAGAAGGCCATACTGTCAATGTCCTTCCGCCCCAATTCCTCAAATCTCCCCAGGTGTAAAGTATAAACGTGCCCAGTCCAATTCAACCACCACCCATTGATGCAAATGATCATTCAGAACTATAGTTCCAAATACCCAAATCTCCACCGAGTTCTCTAAGCGAACCAACCACTTGGTCAGCTGCAACCGCCTGTGCCCGCCTCGTGGTCCTAAAAGCCACCTTGTCGCTCGCGCTCCTTGTCCCAGGCCACGCAGGCCCGTGACCTCCACCCTAAATCAAACAAGCACGGGCCACAATGGCCTTATTTCCAGCCTCTATCAGCGTAATTATAGTAGTTTAACACAAATCAACACTGCCATTATCATAGTAATGAGATCTCTCCATCTCGGCCCCATTAGGCGTCTGCAATGCCGCGGGGCTCCAAATCCAATTAATCTCAATGCAGATGTGTGCACACAAACAAGGTGTCCTGCTTGGCTAGCTGCAGTCGTTATGATAGCTCTCACAGCAACGATCCATCGCTCACGTACCACGCACTTAGCTACGGAGGGTTCAATTAAGGCCTTTCTGCGGACAACAGAGTCCACTGCCTGGTTAATTGTCTCTAACGGCGGGGGCAGTCTTCTGGCTCACGCTCAACGGAAAGAGCTTACGTCAGCTAACATCTGGGACAGCCACCCTGGGCTCTGGCTACTGTGCACCGCCTTCTGATTTCTATATCGGCCGTTCATTCATTGATACACAGTGGGAACACGAGGGCACTCACAGAAACAGGACGACGCCCGTGTTGGCCATGGCGTACGACAGTCCCAGGATCCCACTGCCCATGATGGCGTTGCCCAAGTTGAATACCGACATCCCAAAGGAGGTCTTCCCTTCAAACTACAGCCAGAGAAAACA
Organism: Galaxias olidus; assembly: GCA_026901105.3. Taxonomy (NCBI): domain Eukaryota; kingdom Metazoa; phylum Chordata; class Actinopteri; order Galaxiiformes; family Galaxiidae; genus Galaxias; species Galaxias olidus. Next base: position 50,260 of record JAPMUY010001011.1, read on the forward strand.
AATGGAGGTATCAAACGTGTCGTGGTTGACATCAAACCAACAGCATATATAAATAAACCTATGTATATACATATACGTATATAAATAATAATAAACTAAAATAGTACAGTCCGTCAGAGTGGGACTTACGTCTGTGAAGCGAGAGGTCTTCTTGTCGTCGATGGCTGACAGGAACTCCTGGCTCTCTGCGTGGTTGGCCTCTTTGTCCTCACTCCTGCGGGGACTCAGTGGAAGACGGCGGCGGCGTTAGAACATGTGGTTACAGGACAAGAACATTCACAAACACACAACGTGTATGTTGGGGTGCTGCTGTTGGTCCGTCCATGCGCTCTTGAATGGGTTGTAGATCAAACCGCACAACACTGAAACAGCTCCAGAGCAACGTTCCTTACCTGACATTTTGCGCACTATTGGGTACAATTTCCCTACAAGGCAAGGTAGGAGAGATGGTTCATCGTCCAACGAGAGCACAGGGAGAAAAAACAACACACAGACACATGGGACCTTAGTGAGGGAGCCTTTCCTGCCAGAGGTGTGCCTTGTAATTTAAACATCAACTGTTTTTGAGTTGGCTTATTTGCGCTATTGACTGCGCTTGTGGGACATCTTTCTCGGGCAAACAGTACAATTAGAATCTTAGTGCCTCTGGCGTTTTGACCTTGGTCCTATCCCCAACGCTCCTTTTGTCTGCCTAAGGCCCTAAGCCATTAATTGGTCGACACGTAATTCAAATGGATGTATTGTTTCCTACGGAAAACACATCAAAACTGCATGTCACCATAATGAAGTCATTGGAAAATACTGGTAAATCATATAAGAAAGATAGTGGCCACACTCCTAAAATCTTTTCCCTTGACTACGTCGTCCTGTGGGCCCACTGTGTGCCGTGAGGTGTGTCCTCCTGTGGTTAGCTGGGACTTACTGCTCTGTGCTCGCTGCTGGGGTCGTTTTGGCCGCCGCCACCGGGCTCTCCTCCCCGGCCTCATGGCCCTTCCCGTTAGGGATGGTGGCGCTATCAGCCGGGGCCGGCTCCATGCTCTCTGCTGGCTTGTCCTCACTCATCTATGCTACGGTGCGGAGGCGCGGCTGGTGTGTGTGTGAAGGGCCTAGTCTGAGAGAAGCTTTGTCCTCTGGTCGATCCCTTTGTCTCGCTTCAGAGGTCTGTGGAGAGAGAAAGACGTTTAAAAAATGATTAGGCAAGAGTCAGCCCCAAACACAGTGTGATGGATGCCCAGTTCACTATGTGTGATGAATTGGCAACTCTGTACGGACGCATTTGACTGCATTGACTACTTAATAGGCTACAAAACGATGGGCTGGCACTAGCTGTCTCTGGCTACTAATGAGTCCCTGTCACCAATAAGACAAATGATAAATGGTCTACACAGCAACAGGCCTCTGCCTCTCCTCGAGCCCCCTAGAAACTTCACCAAGTTTCAAAGCTCATTCCGAGAACGCTGGAGGAACCGAAGTCAGAGCTAAAACAGCCGCTGACCCTCTTTCTGTCACCTGACACAAAAGCATCTCAAAGCGGAGTTGATAAACAACCTTTGTCTCGGGGGAGGGATCGCGAGACCTTATTGAGACATCCACTGACAGGTATTTTCCCAGTGCTTCCTATCTGAAAAAAACCCCCCTTAGCTGTGAGACAGCTGGCTTTGTGGAGCGAGAACGGGGCCCCTGTGCGGCTGGGCCCCCTGCAGCGGTGCTATAGCTGCTGCTGGACCGGGCCCTGAAAGGCCCCTGTGACATGCGTCTCCTGGGGCTTGCCTATATAGCGTGGTTCTCTGCCCTGGCTGTGAAAGCCACCCGCTCTAAGGGCTCATTAGTTATGCAGCGTAAACAGGACTGAAGGGCTTGTGTGTGTGTGTGTGTGTGTGTGTGTGTGTGTGTGTGTGTGTGTGTGTGTGTGTGTGTGTGTGTGTGGGGGGGGGGGGGGGGGGCAGCTTAGAGGCACTACACACACAGCGGGGACCACACCAGCAGTGAGGGAGCAAAAGTAAGGAGCAGAACCAGCTATAACCAGCTTAGAAAACCGGTTCAGGCCCTCTTTGTGCCCTCCATTTACTTGTGCTGGCTACTTTCTGTCCTGGTTTCCTGTTTAATTAGGCAGGCTTAAGCATGGCAGCATGGCTCTCCCAGTGTTCTCCCAGAGCTCTGGTCCGCTCCCCTCTGACCCCCTCCCATACCCGGCCCGCCTTTTAAATGTAGCTGTTTTGTGGAGATGATTTTAATGCATCCATCGCCGAGGGAGACGAGTCCACCGTGGTCTGGCCGAGGACCCCGCCGGTGCCTCTGAGCCTTCCTGCCCCGCCAGCCTCTCTCCGAGGCTCTGGCTAAAGCCGGGCAACGTGGCCGGCCAGCAAAGCGCGGCACACAATGGCACACGTTGTGCGCTTCCCTGGGAACAGGCGGGAGAACAGGGGGACTATTGTGCCAGGCGTCATTATTCCACCGGGGCCCTCCTTTGGCTGCGGCTCCGCGGGCCACTCGAGGGCCTGAAAAGGTAATTCATTACGCACTAATTGAAAAGACGGCACCTTGAATTCGGCAGCTGCCAGTGGCCAGCACACACGCATAGCAGAGATGCGGAGGGCAGGTTCCCCGAGCAGGGGGACGAATCGAACGGGAGAATCTTTCTGTCCATCCCACGGTGAACCAACCACAGAGAGGAAGGGGTGTCCGTGACAGAGACTAGGTCTGATTGGCTGCCTGGGGCACTTCTTCAATGGCAAGGAGGTGGAGCCTACGCACCGTATCTGATTGGCTAGAGTCACAGCTCCTTCCAGCATCGTGGCAAAGAGTGCAGAGCAACATGTGACCTCTTTGAGATGGCTGTGTGTGGAAACACAAGCCCCTCCGTCTGCATGGAGCCCTCTTTAAGACAGCATTAGTATTCCTGTGCACAAAGCGGCAGAAGATGAAAAATCACTGGCCCTGGTGAGAGAGAATGTTACTAGGAAAAAAGGAAGCCATACACTAGCAGGGATAGTTCTCACAGACTGCCAGCTTACTAGATATGACATACATTACATAAATCACAGATATTTGAACTTGCTGCAGCATGAAGAAAAAGGTGGATTTGGGTCAAAAAAACTGCAGCAGCAGCGGAGGTAGTAATTCAGACAGACACTATCTCATCACCCTAACCCACACCGCTCTGACTAACCACCGTACAACCAGCCAGCATTGACACTTAGTCTACACTTTCCATGGTCTTCTGTACTTCAGTACAGGGATGCCTATTCCTATGCTGTCTCAGGATGGGGTTCTCATGTGCGTCACCGCAATTACACCTCCAGCCTTTTTCATTAAAACCAGCATGCTGTTATTTTTTACATTAACGGTCTCCACATAAACAATTATTAATAGCTGGCTTTTTATTTTCCCCCTCACCTCTCGCTCAGCGGGCAGAGGGAGACGCATGGAAAAGCTGACGGGGGAGAAGGGTTTCTCTGGCGTCTCGGGATGCTGGAGGTGGAGGAGGACGCCTGGCTGCCCCGACCCGCCATTCCCTAATCCCAGCGAGGCGGCTGTGTCTGCTGCCTCTGTGAGGCCCTGTGTCGACAGAAGGCCTTGTCCCCGGGGCAAAGGAGCCCGCTCACTCACCGAGGAGGAGGGGGAGTGGGGCCATGTTACGCAACTGCACATGTCACATTGGGAGGCTTTGTGTGGGAGGGGATCGACGTTCTCCCGCCTCCAACACCCTCCTTACTGTCAGAGAGGCAGCGTGTTTTTTTTCCCCCCAGCCCGACTCCAAAAACAAACCTTCTCAGTTTGTCACCCTTGACGCTTGGGGTGTTAGCAGGCGCTGGAGCTGGTGTGCTCTGACGTAGGCTGCGCTGACGTGGGCTGCTCTTCCCTGCAACGTCACCTCCCACCCCTCTCCCGCCTGATGAGTCCCTGGCCGCATCACAAACCCTCCTAAGCGGGGGACTGACCCTTCGCAACTACACATGATTACTTTGGGCTTGCGTGTGTGTGTGTCTGAGTGTGTGCTTGCGTACGTACGCTAGAGTGAGAGAGTCTCTCTGTGAGTGTGAGTCTATTGCTGCATGCCTCTCTTTCCCTCCGGCCTCCTATACAGCCCCCTTACAGACACCTTCATTTTTTCGGTCGGCACAGTAACGCTGTTAGTCTGTTGAAGGCGCTCCGCAGCATCAACATCCGCCAGCCAGGGACAAAAAAAACCTTTCTGGTTTGTGCTGGGAAGTATAGCCATGGTATAGCTGGAATAGTGATCCCTGTGCAAAATGTCACACAATGTTCAAAACAGTCAATTCTCGACCCGAAAACATTGCTCGGTCTTTGGATGAAAAGGGGGAGGGATTTTCTGCAGATTAACAGATTACCCTCTCCTACGCTGATGTTTTGGCGGATGAGCAGCTAATAGACAGAGTGAGAGGGCTCCTGGTTCAGAGGGAAACAGAGGCTGCGAGTCTGGGGGCTTTGGACAGCTCTTCGCTGGGACAAGATTAAGCCACATCCCCCTCGAGCAGAGAATCAGGATAGAATTTACAGTTGTCACTCCCCACACTCGTCCCCCTAAAAATAGCCACACGAGACGTGGCGCAGCGTGGCTGCACAGCGTTGCGCCCAAACGGGCGTTGAAGCGTTATATGTGTGGATGAACGCAAAAAATGCATGAAACTAACGGAAAACATTCAGGGAACGCATTGGTAAACAACACAGGGGACGTCTTGAGTGACCATCTGTCTGTTCTGGTCCTTCACACATGCACGCAGAAACACACACACACACACACACAAACACACAGAGACACACAGAGACAAATAAACACAAGACTGCTGTAATTACTGGAGAAGAGGCTGCTTAGATGAGATGAAGCCTCATGCAGCTTTATTCGTGCCACACAGAAGTCTGGAAGGGCACCAGCTGCATTCTCCCTCTAAAGCCTTCAATACAGCACCTTACAATAAAGGACACATTCGTTCATGTCTGTGGGCCCATGAGACAATTGTTACTCTGCTCAAGGGGTAAAGAAAGCGTAGGATCTAAATAATGAAATGACATCAATGGAAAACATATGAGACAACTAGAATTTTGTTTAAAATAGACATGTCAACGCCATTGTAATTGCAGAATTGCGCGTTTGCAGACGCCAAACAATTACAAACTGTTTTCTCTTGTGCCATTTCTCACGCATCAGTCAGCCATTGAAGCCTCTTGGAATAGAGTATGGGAGAATCACATCAGATGGAACAGTTACCTCTTATTGTGTTACTACTTGTGTTTAGCTTACATCTGAAACTCATTTGCCAATGCTATTTATCTTCAAACAGCCTTCCGGCTCGCAGCAGGGAATTCATTGTGTTGCTGTAATACAAAGCCAATACACACTAAAATTCAGTATTCTTAGAAAACGAATTTTGAGCTGAGATGAGCTCCTGTAGTATTGGCAACAATTGGTTCCAGCCAGGGGTGCATTGACTGTTCAGACAACACGACTAACGGATGTAGCATCGGTGCACGCATGTGCCTGTGATGCCTGTGCCACTTGGTTAACTTAAAAGCCTGTGCTTCAGATTCACTCCTTTTCATCAACCCCTGATAGCACCTTACAGGTTTCATTAGTTCAAACTCTCTCTCCCTTCTCTCCTCACGCTTCACTGTCACAATTCCACTCACTTTGCTTATCCATTTACTCCCTGCTCCTCTCCTCACTCAATAGTTAATTCTCTCTTCTCTTCCTCCCCACCACATTTACTTCCTGTCCTGCCCTTCTCTTCTTCTCTTAAGTTCTTTCTCTTTACTCTGGCGGCGTGCACGGGGAGGATTCCAAGCCCGGAGTTCCAGTGTGATTAGCCAGCAGGGTGAATGGGAGATTAACTCACCACTTTAGAGCTTTAAGAGTGAATGAGCTACTGATACGTCCCTCATCGTTCTGAGCCGGAGCTGCTTGGATGAAAAAAAAGAACTTAAGTGGAGGCCACAAAATAATGTAGAGTAAAGCCCTCCCTTCAACTCCGACAACTCATCTGAATACAGTCACTCAGGTGCTGGGTATTAACTCTGAAATGAAGTTGAGGTTTATCGGGCTGTGTCTCCAATGGGGATTATAGGCCCACTCAGCGTGTAGAGCACGAGAAAAAGATTATGGTTTGCCCTTCAATCTCTTCTGATCATTTGATAACATGGACGTCTTTCTACACAGGAAAGACTCTATTAGGAAATACTGATTCGATCCAATCCATTATTACGCTACAAGCCGGCTTGTACCCTTTTACACACCAAACTAGGCTCTGCTTACGGCTTCATTAGGCAATGGTAAGGACTGTTTGTTTTTCAAACTGTTTGAAAGCTTGCAAAATCATAATTTTAAAACATTACAAGTCATAACCATTTTCTTTCTTGGAGCGCAAAAGAAATCTCAAACCTGGCTTTTAGACTAGGTAAGAACGTGTCTTGTTGCTGGTCTAGAAAAAGGGAGTATGACCGTTTCACACAAAGCTGGGAGTAAGCAAGCAAAAAGCTGACTTTGGTGCTCTGTGTTGGTTGATAATATATGGTGTGATAATGGTTTGCCATTGTCATTATGGAGATGTGTGTACTCCAGGCTATATCATATAAAGAAGACCATGTTGGAATTACATTTAAGTCTACGTACTCAATCTGAGCTTTAACATGTGAGTGCGTGCATTTCTGTGTCCTGCTAACTCTGACCAAAGCGTCCAGGCTAGCTTTTGTATCACCTGGCCTGGCTGGCTGGAAGGCAGGGGGCCTGTGGGGACAGATTGTCGAGGCAGGCTGGAGCTACAACTCCATGCCGCGTGGAACGTGGGGCCTGGCCAAGAGGGGTGAGGCGCAGTGAAGCGGCTCCCAGTCTGGTGGTGGCAGGGCCGTGTGGGAGCTCCAGCCTGGTGACTCACTGGAAAGGGGGTTTATTTATACACACGCATCACATCCTGGTCACGTTCTCACACGCCGGACACCCGGCAGGTAAGAGGGGGCACGGTGTGCTGACACGAGAGCTAGGCTTATAGCGAGTCACAGAAACAGACCCGAGAGCAGAGGTATAGTACTAATGAGTTGGGTAGCATATTAACATTTTTACTAGGCCAAATAGGCCATGTGCACACTTAATGTGGAAATGTGGGCTACGTGTACGGAATACTGGCCATTTGACACATAGGGGAGAAAACGAAAACAAAGGGGGGTAAGAAAGGTCAAAGTGGGGAATGTGTGGTGGATAAAAAAGGAAAGTGTGAGTATTTAGGGATTATGGATGGAAAAAATATCAACAGATGTCGCAGTTATTTCCGATGAAGGACCGGTAAATGTAACGTGTGGACACAAAACATTGAGGCTACTGGCTAGGTATAAGGGACGGACAATGAGACCATGTTCATTATGCACCAATGGATGGTTGAAGTCACCTTGGAAACTCAGCAACAGTAAGACACAGGTAATGGAGGTAAAGGCAACCGAGAAAGCACCACCCTACTGCAACTGCCTACCTTTTACTACTAGACACTATTTTACCAATGTTGAGAGTCAAGGAAAGAAAGCAAGAAATGCCAATGCTGCTACCTGACAGGATTATTGGCTAACTAGTTCTCAAAGACAGAGACATCATCTATTATGACAGAGGGCCAAATAAGAGGCACGTTCAAGACAATCAATCCCTAAATGTGATACGGTTATCAACCACACACCGCCTAATGTTCGTTTGGGTCTGCTGAACTCTAGAATCACATATAAGGGATTATTGCAGAAGGACAGATTGAAGTTTATGCCGCTGCCTTCCGGACACGTGGATGTTCTACAAGCGTCTCAGTCAGCTGGGAAAGAAAACACAAGAAAACAGAAAGCCAAATCTATGTGGTGGCAAGCTGTCACAATAATCCTCACTGGGAACTGTGAGGGGAATGCATTGAGTCCAGAACACATTCATGCCTAACTCAAGTCGACAAAAATGCACCGCGGAGGCAAAACGACTTGTGAAAGAGCAAAATAATTCTTGTTCTGAGTAGGCTGAAAAATTGAACACTTCAGAATGGATCCAAGTGTGAGCGTGGGGCTAGGCCTGTGCTTTTCTCCTGCTCCAGCAGGGGGGGGGGGCATGCTGTAGCCTCCCCACAGTGGCTCCATGCACAGCACGAGGTAGCCCGTCTGTGGGCCGGATGCTGGTATAAAAGGCAGCATTGACACAACAGAGGACGAGGGGGCACCATGAGGAAACCTCCATATGCTGGTTGGCATGTGCACGACCAGTGTGGACAATGGGAGAGCGGGCCCTCGGCCCCCAGCAGGTCTGCAGCCCGGGCGGTCGCCACCCAGTGCCAGCGCTCCCTCAGCTCAGTCATGTGCCCTACAACAAAGGAGCGTCCTCTGGCGTCCCAGGGCCTCTCGGTCTTCTGACCCTCTCCCTCTCTCTTGCTCTCTCTCTCTCCACCATCACATGGGGGAAGAGGTTTATCACGGGGCCGAACGCCGCCGATCAGCAGGGTAACAGGACTCGAAGGGGGGGTTGCGTACAGCACCGACGGAGCCTTCCTGACATGCCTGAGCACCGGAGGAGACCCAGTCCACTGACGTGAGAATCTGAACACGCAGAGCACAGGTTAGAACACGTTGGAAAACTACTGGCTAGCCTCCATATCTGAGTGGAACTCCCCCCGATGAGCAACACGCACAGAACTCCAGCTATGCCTGATGATGAGTGACGCATTCTCAATGCACAGTCACCTCCTGTCTGTTCAGGAAGTGAGGCTGAGCCAATGGATGGGCTGTGTTCCCGAACAGCTGCTCCTTGCTAACTTGCTCACAGAGAGGTCATTTAGACATCACTGTGAGTGAGGCCACATGGACCTTAGGCCTGCTCATAGCCCATCTCGTTCCTACCATCATCCACACGGCTGTTGAACTAGGTATGTTTAACTTGCGACTGAGTCAAACGCACAAAGTGGTGAGAGCAATGTGCTCTCGCTCTCTCTCTAAACGGGAGTACTTCAAATGCGCTCTTGTTAATATCAACCATTGGAAGGGCTCAGCGAAAGTCTCGGGTCGTTTCCTTAGCCTAGTAGAAAACAACAAAACACATTATGAGAACATGAAGACGAGACAGAGGCTTAAGACTCCCCTCGTCAGGAACTCTATTAAGTCTTGGTAGGGGAGTTCATATTTTACGCATTACATGTGAGCCAGTTCAATTCACTTTGTATGAACCTTTCCTTCCTGGTAAACCAACACCACAGGCACGATCGGAAAATAGCCTCCAACAAATGGATTTAAAGGACTTTTATCTAACTAGCGTGGATCTCTGTGCCCACTTATCTGTCCATTCGCTTACATTCAGATTCAATTATATAAGAGCGTGACAAGGAAGCCGTTAAGGCTGTCTTAAAATGCTTTGAATGGAGATTCAAAGAGAGAGCACAATAAGACACTGCGCTCAGGAAGTTTTTATGATTGCTGTAGGTGATTGTTACTTTTTGAAGTAATTTGGCCTTGCTGCTTTTGAATTCATAAATCAAGTAATAGACTCAGGGACTCAGGGTCATTATAGAAAGACTTATAATATAATTATTATAATAATAATAATGTGTACCGTCATGGCTGTTGCTTCATGCTATAATTGTATGAATGCATGTGATGGAATGCTAAAGGAGTCTTAGCTAAAGCAGTCTGTTCAAAGACTAGAATACACATTGCTAAAGATCCTAGTTGACATAACCTTTATTCTTATCTTTTGGGCTCTTAACTTTTTGCCAGATGCAACTAATCAATAAGAAAGTCAATGCTTGAATAGAAACATATTTTCTAAACACAGGATATAGTGTTATAGTATTTGTTAAGCAATAATCCAATTGAATTGAACCCCTTTCCCTACTGGATGTTTGTTAAATTAAGCAAACAACAACTCCAAAAGGCTTGAAGCCACCCCCTTCTATATGTGCTCATGGCGTAGACAAATATTTATATGAATAAAAAACAGGAGCATTATTAAAATTTGATGAAATCGTTCAGCACTTTATTGTTGCTGGCTTGAAACAGCCCGCTCAGCAGGAAACTTGAATTTGGTTGCTAGATATTAAGGTTTTTATTTAGGAGCCCTGAGGATCCTTTCTTTTTAGCCACTGCCAAAATATTGTTCGTGTAAAAATTATGTTAACTATGCAAACACACACACACACACACACACACACACACACACACTCAGGCATGTATTTTAATTTAAACCATTGCAATACAAATCAAGAAAGTGGTGGCTGACAGGTTTCTCATTCCTCTCCATATCCCTGCACAAATGTCATCATAGACAAAGGTCCACATGAAGGTACACAATCAATGTCCAACACTTGATCATGGTTAGCTCAGACCACAGAGCTCCAGCTTTGGCTAAATCCTCATTTGACGCGAAGAGCGCTCTGGAGTGGGAGACAACGGAGCGCAAGAGAGACAGAGCACGCCTCACTGGCAACCCAGACAAATATAGAGCTGAGCTGACAGCCTGACAGGTGCTCTTATTCGCTCCATCCTGTCATGTCCAGCAGCCTGCTGCCCTCCCTACAAAAAGACTTCACCCGAGGTTTACGATCTACCTCAGTCAGGTGAGGACAGATATCTCCAGAAAGATTCCGAATAGCTCAACTTTGGCCTCAAAGCCCTACACACAGACACGCACACTCACATTTATAAACACCTGCAGGCATGCACTATACGATCTCCCAGCCTACCGAAAGCCATCACTACTTTACAATGCTATGCATTAACAAAAACGTATACCCTTAGACATTAACACTTTTATTAAATGTAAAATGTATCAAATATTCTATTGCTCTCCAACTTGTAGCCTACTCAGACACAGTGTGTGAACAGCATATTACATACAAAGAAACAACTATGAATGTAAAAAGCCACCCCGCAAAACGAACTGGCAACACCACGTAGCAAGCACAAATTCCTACGTAGATTGATCACGTTGGCCAATCTACACTTAATATGACTGTAATATTGCCAGTCTGTGAGAAGACACGTGAGGAAAAAAATCCACGCGCACTGTAAGAACCGTTATTCTGCTCATTGAAGACACTTGGTTGTCATTGAAACGAATATTGCGCATTAGTTTGTGTCAGAAAGGTCAGAAAGGATATCCTACAATCAAATTTGAGACAAATACATATAAATATAGTCCAAAAACCTCCAATACTTACCAAAGAACAGACAGTCCTCCAGGCTTCACAAACTCCAAATATCTCCAGACAAAGATCTTCCTCGCCTCTGCTTGCTCTGCTGCGCAGTAGCTTCGTTTCTCGGTTATAGAAGCTAGTGATACATATTATAAGGGGTCCTTGTGTTAGCTTCTTCTCAATTGCAATTAATGTCATGAAATGGACATTGCCTGCCTAATCTTAAAAAGTAGGATGTCGAGAGGGTCCAGGTTCCGCCCACTGCATGTAGCTACTCCAATCAATTGATTCTATTGTACAATAACCAAGCGCGCGCGGGAATGGGTTCACGCGCTTCTTTTAACGGCGCTCTAAATGGTTGCGTATTAATTTAACATTTTTCATGTATATTTCTTTACCTTATAATAAGTATTATCATATAATTTTTCACAATAACTATAGAGCACATCTATAGGGCTGGGGTTAAAGATAGTTGGCGAAACGAGCTTACAGACAAAGATTGTAAGACAAAATTGGTCTACCCATTCAAAAATATAGCCCTACAATATGTTGTAGTGCTCTTGCAAAACAAATGTTACACAATGTATCTACGACTTCTTTGGTTTAGAGTAATCATGATTCGCATGCCAACATCACTATCATGTGCGCATGCAGTGCACACGTTTCTGGGTTATAGGCGCATCTACCACAGGCAGTTTTCGGATGGCACACGCTTAATGGATTGTCTTTCCCTCGCCACATGTTCATGTTCGCTAAAGCTACCTGCATTCAGAGGCCATATCTAGTTTCAATTCTACCTGGATACTTCTCAAATAAGTACTATAAAGTCTTGCACGTGATGGATTAAATCAACCAAGAGTTTAGTTGTAAGATTGTTTCCCCCTAGTTGTCTATTGTAAAGTGTTTTTTATTCTCATTCATGCATTTTGAAAACTGAAACATGGTGGAAATCTTCAAGATCAGAGTTGACAAAGCATGAACATTTTGACATCTACATATTCAGTGTTAGTAGCCCGTTGATGCAGCCCGGGCTTTCTCCTGCTGAGCATGGAGGTGGGGATGGGGCCTGCCTTCCATTCTCTGTGGCACTGCAGCCTCAATCATGCACAATAATGAGGGGAACAAGGAAGAAGCGATTTCCTCACAGATCACTAAACCCATTCAGATTAATCTGCAGAGTTCTGCAGGAAGATATTGCGATCAGACACAATTAGGGTCAGCTTTTCAGGCCCCCAGGTTTCATCAGAGGAAAGTATGTAACTCAACATGACCTTCATCAGCAGCAGTGTGGTTCTTTAACATAACAATTGATGAGAGAGATCTCTGTACTTATACAAACATTTTGCAATGAAACAACCAGTAAGGAGTGCTTTCCTCTGAGATTCTATTTTAAGAGCACAAACTGTATATTATAAAGTATGCTGTGCAGAATGAAGGTGGTGACTCATTTAATCCTTGTGAGCTATGCTGGATGTGGAAGCTGCAAACACTGATAAAACTTGACAAAGTTCCTTGGAACTTCGGGGAATGAATCACATTGTTTATGTTTTTAAAGAAATTGTCCTTTTGTTTGTTGGTTGGTTGGTTTGTTTGTACTGAAGTTGATGAGATAAGATAATGGTTTTTGTTTACTTTATCTTGCGAAAGACCTTCATTGAAGTACTGTTTTTCACATTGGAAACTTTCTCCATTTTCACCATTCTTTAGTATAGCACTTTTTAAATGTTACTTTGTCTGTGTTCTCTGTGAAATAATCAGAAAGAAAACAAATAACCGTAACAGCTTCAAGGAATAGGATATGCCACTGATATCTACAGAATATTTCAACTATGATGTCAGTTTAAAGTGTATTGCTGGTCAAGAAATGATTGCTAGCATCAATAATATGAGTTAAGGTTCAACCACAGTAGAGCTTGTCAGGTGCTATGTTTCCTATTCATTACATTAATGGCTTGACCAACCTCAGGCCGTAATCAGCAATTCCAGAGACGGGGGTTGTAGCATACAGGACATCAACAGAATGTCGTGTACTGTGGGTGTGTCCCAGTACAGTGGAACTGTTCCACAGAAGATGAGGTCTTCAAGTTGTATCTGGGCTGCAGTGGGCGAATCAGAACAAAGTGGCATTTCCAATACACAGTACATGACAGCGGAGTGTATTGTGGCAGGCCTCAGTTGTAATGTGACAAGCCCGCAGTACACAACGATGGACTGTGCAATTCCAAGACATACATAATTATTGAGTTCGAATTTGAGAATCAGTGACATAAATTTCATAAAGGTAGAGACAGTGTAGCATAAAATATATGAGGGAGGGGCTCACTGCCTCTATTGGCACTAGAGTAACTGGCAAAGGATGTTTATATGGATACCCATGAAAAGCAAGATAATGAATTAGAGAGTCAAAAAAAATACATGCGGCGGCTGGAGTAATCAGGGAGCCTCTGAACAATTTATCAACAGGAGACATCTGTCATACCACTGAAGTGCTGTTTGTTATTCTCCCCAGACTTCAATCATCAGATAAAGTTTTTATAGGACAAAGTTCACAAAGTCCTCCCCTTATGTACACATAAACATACATTGAGGGACCAGCGACCCCACTGCCCTCTACGGCTATCAGAGGACCTGCTCCATGGTGCATATAAGCTCTGCTGGATACAAAGAACCCCTAAGCATTGTTTCTCTCTGCGGGAGGAATTCCGTGAAGGAGCCGCCAGTTGCCTCCCCGGGAGAATACAGTCACAGGGACAAGGCCTGAAGAGGAGGGTGGAGGTGGATCTGAAATGAAATAGAAAATAGAAAACTTCTTCACATTCTCCTCAAGTGGAGTTTGGACCATACTAACCTGTGTGAGTGGGTTCTTTGCAGACTGCACACTCATCTATGCCCTGCCAATAACAACTTAAGGGCCGGTCTGTGTGGTAATACTGGGGAGTCACAATACACAACAGAGTCCTGGAACTGCAATGATAAAAGTACTGAAGTTCAGACAATAGTCTTTTGATTAAGTTGGTTGTTGACCAACTACAGAATGAAGTAGTAGATACCAGTTTGTGTTGGCTACAGGGATTTAAAATGGGAAATATAACTGTGAGGTTGTGAAGAGAGTTGGATGACACAATCCAATTAGCACATCACATAGGTGCCTGTCTTCACCTAACTCACTTTCTAAAGTGAGATCTTTCTGAGGGATTGTATTAATATGAGGTGTATAATTAATATAGGAATTTGGAGATCCCATTAGATAAACAGAGTCAAAAGGCAAAAAAAGAACGAAAAGGAATTACTAGTAGAGTCAGGCGATTCTAGAGACCTTTAAAAATAGAGATGATCAAATCTAGAATGTTTATGACCAGTGTACCAATGGGCCAAAGAGGAACGAGTGTTTACTGTCGACCATATCTTGCCCATTATATCTCATGTAAAAGTCCCCGTGTTGTCATATTGACCTTAACTGATAAGTTTGAGAAAACGGTGGATCAAACTGGAATGCTCTCTCAGCAGTCATCAAAAGGGAACACATGAATGTTATGATGGTTGCAAGCAGCAAATAACCAACCTTTTTTGATGGGATTAACAAAGAATGAGGACAAATGCCTCAGCATTTCAAATATGTTCAAACTCATAAGACATAAATCCTGTCCGGATGTGTCTATCATATTTCCAATAGGTACTAACTTGAGTTATCTCTTGTTTAGACAGCTGGCCAGACTATTGGAGGGATTGTCTGCGTGAGGTTAGTGTATTGACAGTATGGGTTCATCTGTTTGTAATCTATTCCTTCTGAGAATAATCTTTTAGTGTATTTACCTCAGGGTTACTGGGGAAAAGAGCACAGTCAATTAAAATGAAGAGAAAATACAGAGAGTTGTGTTTGTTTTTTATCACAACTATGTCACATTCCTTAAACCATTATGTAGAATGTTGACCCTAGAAATATTTCTTCAAATATCATTACCGAGAACAGCTATGTATGCCTGAGAGTTTTGGAGATAAGTGAAGAATCTAGAATTTTGTGTCAAAAGACCCTTTTTGTTTAACCTGAAGTTGTTTTTAAGCACATGCTCACACCATAAAGCAGCTCAGACATTTTCTCTGCCAACAAACAAACACACATTTAAAATAGGCTACACATTTTAGTGGTACTATGTATTATGTGTCATGTAATAGCTCACCGTATTCAGTGGCCAAATAGCTTATAGCCCTCAAGAAGAATGTGGAAAAGTGGCTATCACCTAACAAAAAGCAGAGTGACAAAGGTAGACAGCCTAACACAGATACAAGTCACGACTCCAACATGCAGCAGCAAGTGATTCAGTCAGACAGTTAAGATGTCAAGTGTGGGTTTATGAGGTTATGAGTGTGAAGACAGCCTAACAGGTTCTGACAGTTCTGTGGATGTGGCAGTTTCTCCACTCTGGGAGCCGCTGTGTATACAGTCGAAAATCAGAGTCATAGCACAGGACAACATCCCAATACAGTTTCATATATGACCATTAACAAAACTCGATTTGATTTCCTGTCATAATGTATTCACCGTATCAACCCACCGCTTCATGTTTGTCACTGGCAAGCCTTTGAGTTATGTAAAAGGGCTCGATAAACTGACACAGATTCCAGTAGAGTGATCCGATGCCAAGATGACAAGCGTGAGTATAGCCCCGTTCGTTGTCGAGAGGGAGTGGGCACATTTCATCTCATGTGTTTAATCAACAGGGAGACCAAAGCTATCTGGTCTGCAGTGACCCAGCGTGGACATCGCAATCAGAGAGCAGGCTTGGACCAGCTTGGGCAGTCACATGACAGCCGATTGTATGAAAGCTGGGGCGGATTTGCATGCATGAGCTTTTTTCTATTGTTTAATGAATCAACAAACCGCTAAGTCAAATAAACCACAAATTGTACTCACACACTGGAAAACGTGAGGTACAACAAGGACCTTAGATATTACAAAGAATTTGTGCCAAATCCAGACAATTCAGTTAACACTATGTCCAGGAGGAGAAACTGTGTTCTAACCAGGTCACCAAGGTAGACATAGAGAGAAAGGGATGGGATTTGGTTATACACAATTGTAGCAAAGAGTTGCACCTTGGTGAAACACCACTGACAGTAGAATGCCTCTGGCCGAGAGTAAAGATAATGTAATGTGACAGACTTTTGTGCGTGGGAGGTGTGTTAGTCACTGTATTTGTGCCTTGACCTCTCTAATTAAGCCTTAGCATCGTCAAAATAAACTATACTGGATCTGCAATTCTGTTTCCTGAGAAAGCAGACAAGAGACAGCACATAGTCGTATATCTACTGCACAAGTAGAAGTAGGCTTTGGTCTTTATTAATTTAACCTTTATTTCGCCACTCTTTTAATTTAGTTTTGAATGTATAAAAAAACCAACTCAGATAATAAATTATGTTCACATTAACACGTGACATAGTGGCATAGTCCACTATGTAATACACATTTGCAGCTTAAAAGGAAAGAACAAAAACCAGTGAACACTGTTACATATTTGATTATGTAAATTTAAAAAAGAAAGAACACCAACTAGGTGCATGGTACACACTTAGTCTTCACTTTCATATGATCTGTCTAAGACTTTCTGTTTCATTAGCATAATTATGCTGAACAACCACACAAGCAAGAGGATTGCTAAACCAAATTCTTAAAGCCATTGTCACTTTGCATAATACCACCCCCTGGTGCTACAAAAAGGAACCCTTTTTCATCTGCGCAAGATGCTTTAAAAAAAGGAATGTGAACGGGAAACCCCATGTAGCGCGTCATTTTGTATATTTAAAATTCTCATCAAACCAAAGACCACTGTGATCTAACATAGAATATCAAACTCAGAAAATATATTGGTTTAAACTCTAATCAATTTAGAGATAGGCAGTGACAGAACATTTCAGCTTATGGGTAAGAGCAGGGACCGTCTTTCCTGAGACTCCCTGCTGCAGGTGAATACTAAGGACAAAACCGTTTGAGGGAGTCAGGAGGAACAAGGCCCTTGGCTCCCCCCATTCTCCACCACCGACCCTGGCTGCTGACTACCAGACACCCTCTGTTAGCACAGCTGGCCAGCCATCTTCTTGGCAGGTACAGGCACCACACAGAAGTTGACAGTAGCACCACCAGAGCAAAGCCCATCACACAGACAGTACCTACCAGGGGCCGGCCTCCTAAGTCCAACACCTAATAGATGTAACGCTCCCAATTGAGGCTGGTGCCGCCAGCTAGTCAATAGGCAACAGTGAACAGTATGTCAAAGCAGCCAATGAGGAGTTGGTAGAGGTAGTGGGCCAGGTGAACTGGCACAGTGTCCTACATGTATGTTGATGTTGAGGGCTGACAAGGAGCCGTAGGAGAGGTGGCTGAAGAAGATGAGCCATAGGGGGGGTGGAGAAGAGCAAGCTAGAATAGACACATCACCACAAAGGTGTACAGCCACCATGCAATTGGTAGAGTTGTCCACTGGGGTGAGTGGGAGAGAGAATACTACAATTAACATCATTGCCTTGGACACTATAGACCACAGAAAAGCTTGAGGGAACAGGAGTTATCCAAGAATGTGTAGCTGAGGCTGGAGCAGGAGCTCAGGCCTGGGGAGTGAAAGGGGAAGCTTCATCATAGTGAGATCCTTCTTTAACTCAAGTCCATAGAAAATACAAAGATATCCCTGTCCCTTACCCACTGAGCTCCCTGTTTCATAATCTGCTAGATGAAGGCAGAATTGTATTTGAGGGAGGTCTTGCCACAGGCTTCCTCTTGACCAAATATGCAATCAACCTGGGTTCATGACTTGGCTCAGACAGGATTTGCTGTTACAATTATCTTACATGCATGCCTCCAGCTACTTCTGCATCAGCTAATGATGTTATCATATTACCGGTCTCTGTAAGGCCCATTGCACGGCAAGCAAACACTATAGTTCCCATGCTTTTAACTCTAAAAAGGTAGAAACATTTTATGTCCATCGACAGTCGGTTTGGTGAAGGCATCTCATAACATTTTAAAGTATTGTTGGAAACGTGAACAATTATATATTATACTACCACATGCATTCATCTAAAGGTTAGACTTCAATTCAGGAATATTTCCATGATATCCTAGCCCAGTCATAAGCTACAGTTTATTACAGCTCAAAACACAAAATAAACATAGGTTGCACTTATCGTAGCATTAAATCGTTGTCTCCCTCCAAGTCCTTGGGTTAGGGAATTTAATCAAAAATATAAAAGCTTCAGATACACACTGGAGGCATTGAGAGCACAACATTTTATTGTGAGGTAGACCTGCTGGCCATAAATAGATACAGAGGTCAGCATGGCCACACTAATTCTGTACAAATGAAAATAAATATAAAAACTGTACATGCTCACTTCAAAGTTACAAACTGCTTTTAGACGGTAACATGACTGAATTCTATGTATAGAAAGACATGTGACAGAGCAAGAAAATAAAAATGGTGGATTTGGCCGTTATGAAAAGTATAGATTTGTAATATCTTCACATTATTTGTAAACTTATTTCTAATACTCAAATAAGATTGTTAAACATAATAAACACAGACACAATTATCATTAGTCAACAATATTCACGCTCTCATTTTCACAGTGGCTGCTGTACAGAACTGTAGGGTTAAGGGTGTCATTCTATTTCCGTGAAGCGGGCGAACATGGCCTTGCGAACGGCGTCCTTGTATGTGTCAGACGCTGTGAGCTGGTAAGAGCTTCCTTTTATTCCCAGGCCAGTGCCCTTAGTCCGTAATGAGGCCTGAGGGGAGAGGGGGAGACGGTTATTAAAGGAGACAGCTTGGACACAGGTACTCTTCGGATTCCTATGCTAATTGGGCTCCCGTTCTAAACAACCACGTTGTCTGGCCCGGTCCATCTGTTAGAAACAGCCAGGGGAGAGGAGCGCAGACCATACGGTGTGGAGGTGAGGTGTTTGGAGGTGACTCACCGCGATGGGTGCAGTAATGCCCTGCTGGTTGCGTCCCAGGCCCTTGCCTTCCTGCCAGCCCATAGCCTGGAGCATCTTGTTGCCGATGTTGTCACTGGTAAGACCGTCCTTGGTGGGCTGCTCGTAGTTCCTGTGTGGGAGGATGGGACGTGTGTTAGGACAAAAGAGTGCCTGGCTGCTAACGTCCGCTAACCTGTACTTGCTGTGAAGAGTCGAGGCTTACACTGTGGCCACGGGAGGTTCAAAGAATTTCTTCTTTTTGGGTGCAGGAGGTTCGGGAATCCCATACTTCTCTCTCCTCTCTGCAGCTCGGTCTCTGTACTTCAGCTGTAGACAGAAGAAAGTGAAATTCAGAGCTAAACCCAATAGGGACAGCATGGTTCCATTATCTTTGGGTTAATTTGTACGTACCTCAGTCTCCTTCCTCTCCAACTCCTCTAGCTCGGCTTCTGAAAGTCTGGATCTTCGGTGAATTTCCAAGTTTTGCTACGACAAAATAAAAGCAATGGTTAAAGAAAAGTTGAAAGCCACAAACAAATCAATGCAGTAAAAAGCGGCGTTCAATTTGCGTGAGACTGCATCAAATATTCTGTTCCTTTTCACCTTGGGCTAAATAACCAAACCAGAGCCTGAACAGATGGCAGAGCCCAAATTATCCTCCCTGCCTCCCAGATCACAGGCTCCCCATTCGGTCCCCTACCTTGTGCAGGTCGGAGAGCTGCTGGTGGCGCAGCAGGCCCTCCTTGTTGGGGAACTGCCTCTGACACAGCAGGCAGGCCATCTTCTTCCAGTCCGTCAGTCGGTCAGCCCCCTCCTCAGCCCTCTCGGGGGCCGCCTCCTCTGGGTCACTGTCCCCGCTGTACGCTGCCACCAGGCCGCTCTGCAACACAACCATGGGGTTGAAACAGACACTTTTGTTTCTGGTATTTTTGTTTTCTAGTTGAGAAAGAATGTTGGATTCAAAATGGTAGGATTTGGTTTGTACACAATGTTGTACCCATCCTTACCTTGACTGGGGTCTCTGGCTCCGGGATTTTCAAGTGCTCAATCATCATGGGTGGCATCTCAAATTCTCCACTCTGCTGTAGAGGGGTGAAGGAGGGGGGCGTTAGCATATTGTCTATGTTCCATAAAAGCTTCTTTAGCCATAACTGGATGCCTGGTCAGGTTGTGGACGGTACCTTTTTCTCAAAGAGGGTGAAGCCGGCGTCAGCAGCAGCAGACTCCCTCCGCTCTTCCTCTCGGCCCAACGCCTGGAAGCTGCTCTTAAAGCTCTCCTTCTGCTTGTTCAGACCCTTAGCCCAGCGCTCCATGTCTTTGGCAATCTGCAACGACGGAAAACACACCTTACTAAACGCACCTCGACATAAACCACTGGGAGAAAGAACGCTATTTAAAAGTGGCAGCCCTTATGTTATTCTCTGCCTGGTGTGGTTTGGGGGGGGGGGGGGGGGGGGGTTACCTGCTGGGCTGACTTGCTCTTGGGCTTCTCCTTCTCCTTCTTCTCTTTACTGGGTGCGGGGGTCGTGGAGGCTGGAGCCGGGCCCGTGCTGCTCGAGGACGAGGCCTGCTCCGGGTCCTCGGAGGTCGCGGGTGCAGGGACGTACGTCTGCTTCTCACTGTCCCAGTACAGGTACTGCTGTGTCTGGGAGTTGTAGTAGTACTGCCCAGGAGGGAAGGGGGAAAAAGGACCATTGGACTACTGTAAAATAACAGCTGTTAGATTAGCAGTGACTCTTGAAACACGGAGTAAAAAGAGGAGGGTTGTTTTTCCGCTACCTGACTGTTGGGGTCGTAGTAGAGGCCTGTCTGTGGGTCGTAGTAGTA
Source organism: Galaxias olidus (assembly GCA_026901105.3). NCBI lineage: Eukaryota > Metazoa > Chordata > Actinopteri > Galaxiiformes > Galaxiidae > Galaxias > Galaxias olidus. The sequence continues at coordinate 71,206 of JAPMUY010001011.1, forward strand.
TCCCGACGACTCGTCGTACTGGTAAGTGGAGGTGTCGGGGACGACTGCAGACAGCAGAGTAAACATGCATTTACAAACTATACGGTGTTAACGGCCATAGCAGGACACTACCATCAGCAGCCACTTGGTGGGGAAGCCCGTCTCACCCGTTGCTCCGTCAGTGGAGGCAGCAGGGGCAGCCCCAGCTCCAGTGGAAGGGGCCACGGAGGCTGCAGCAGAGGAGGACCCGGCAGCCGCTCGCCGACCAACCTCAATCTGACCCAGTAACTGGTGTGGCTGTTGCAAAGGATAACAAAAACACGCTCACTTGCGGTACAAACACACATGCACACACGTTAAAGAGACGCTTTTGATTGGCAGGAGGCAGCCATTACGGCGGGTGTCATCCCTACCTGTAGGGCAGGCTGACTGATGATGACTGGCTGGTAGCCCTGAGCAGGGTGGGACAGAAGCACGCCAGTGGCTGCTGGGAGCAGAGTTTTCATTCCAGGGGCAGCTGCAGACAGGACAAACCAAATACAGCTTAAGTGAAAAACTACACCCCCCATAGTGGGTTCTAATGCGTAGCACAAATTGAGACGTCCGCAAAGTTTGATTTGAAATTAAGTCTTCATTGTCCAAAAAGACAGATTCAAGAATACATTTTCAATCAAATCCATGCACACACACACCAGTTGTAATAAACAAAAGACAAACAAGTGAACTGAAAGAAGCCTTACCTCCTAACAGCCCATCTCCCAGGGAAGGTGCCAATCCGTCTGGCTGTTGGGGCCAAGAGATATAACTGGGGCCCTGCCGGCAGAAGGAACAAGCCTTTGTAAGACGCTGCTTCAAATCACTTACCCATCGAGAGCCGGACGCACTCACGAACAGGCAGACTGACCTGTGTGTACTGTGCATAGCCCTCTTGTTGTGCGGGGATCGCGGCAGCGGCACCCAAACCCTGCTGCATCTGAAACACAGGAGAGCGGGGGGGTGTGAGACCAGACGTGCGCGCACAGACAGGAGTGGGGACACAGAGGCTGCATGGCTACCTGGCTGGAGGACCACTGAGCGGCTGCAATGGCGGTGCTGGCCACAGAAAGGGCACTGACTCGACTCATGTCAGGCGGCTGCGAGTCCCTGGAAAGGAAAGACCACAAGACAAGAGGAAATGGTTGGGGATTATTTCTTAGCGGGACGCTTTCCATAATGTCTGCAAAGAACGCAGTTCTAGGGAGCCTGAGCGATACTAAGCTAGTGGGGGGGGGGGGGGGGGCTGACGATGACTCACTTCCTAGCGCTCTTGGCGAAATCCACCCCGATAGTCTTCCCGTCCAGCTTGAGAGGGGGCTGCAGGCTCTGGAGCATGGTGAGCAGCTGAGAGGCCTCCTGCACGTCAACAAGACAGAGGGCGTCCATCACAGTGATCCTCAGCAGGATAACAACCGTGACATGGATAACATACACCGTGCTGACAACGTACCAAAGGAGAGGAGAGCTGTACGAATGCAAAACCCCGGTTTTGCCCGGTCTGCTTGTCTTTGATGAGGCGGATGTTGCTGGCGTACAGGTTGGCATAGGGCGCCAGCATGGTCAAAATGGCCTCGACAGTGGTGAGGGGCGCGATGTTTCTCAAAATGATCGCTGTTGAAAAATAAAAGGGAGATTGTCAATTACCCATGACATATTCTTGCTGAATTCCATGGAGGGGGGGGGGGGGGGGGGTGAACGGTAGTGAAAACTCACTGTCACCACAGTAATCTCCAGAAGGCTGGCTCTCTGAGTTTACTCCGCTCTGGGCAGAAGACTCTCCCTCTGTGGAGGACAGCAGTCAGGGAGAAGTTCAATGTCACAGCTACACCATTTTGTGAGCAGAATGACTTGTAAAGGTGTTTGGAGCTCATAGGAGACGGTAGGTGGCTCATTACCGACTATGTTCTCTGTATGTTCAAACAAAAAGGGGCGCACATCTTCAAAGGGTCACTCACCAACTTTGACGGCACCACAACGGAAGCACTTCTGTCTCTTCCGGAAATTATACAGGCCACACTGCAAGCAAAGGGTCACATTGTCGTTTTAAAACCAGGACTTCAGCCCTATATACAAATCGTGCTGCTGCAGTTGGTTGAGGACAACACTCACAGCAGTGCAGAGCCAGTTCTCACACTTCTGCCTCCGGTTGCTGTACTGCATGGCTATGCTCTTCCCCTGGATGACCAACTGGTTCTGCGAAATCAAAGGTCACCAGTTATTTCGGTGACCTGGCTAGTATGCCACACAGGCAGGTGAGGACCTCATAATATCCCACCCAACGTGTGAGCACAGCGATAGGGAATGAGTGGCTGGACTCTCACTCACTTAGGGAGAGTCCCTCAGGAAATACAGGGAACAGTAGAAAGAGAGAGAGAGAGAGTGTAAGAGAGAGGAGAAGAGATCAATAGAGCCTGTCGGTATGTGCGTGAAGATGACTGTGTGGAGGGAGTAGCTAAAGTGTGTTGGACCGGTGTGCTGCCAGCTCGTCCTTGTCCCATTCCTTTGCATCGGATCTAAGTGGTGTTGTGCAATGGGCCAAGAGACTGAGCTGGAGCAGAGTGTGCTATTATTGAAACCTTGAGGCAGTCACGACAAGCCATGACTAGGAGAGCCATTCACAGAATCTAGGTAACTTTCAAAGGGAGAGAACCATCCTTGTGCTCTCTGACATAAGCAATCCTCCTAAGCCTGAAGTGATACTATAGGATGAATCACTAGATGTCAGACTGAATAAAATAGCACACTTATTGTGTGCACACACATATACTGCCTCAATAGTTTGAAGTTTCATTCCAAGTTTATGATATCACGCTCATCTACAAATTTGCCTGCATGCCTGATATCAATTACTTTTCTTATGAGCTCTCTAAATTGCATGAAGAGTGAATTATACTGCACATGTCTCAGAGGCCACTTTCATCCGTTTGATATTTTGGGGCTCTAATCTCCAAGACAAAATCTAGACTTGGTGATTGTTGAGGCAACCTGATTGGTCTCCATCCATCGGGTAGCATCTTGCAAGTGATAAAACTCCACGAAGGCGAAACCTCGGCTTATACCTAGAGACAGCATTCAAATATAGACGGGAGGCGTGTTAGTCAGAATGCCTTGGCACAACAAGTAAACTCTGTCACAGTCGGCTGTACAGTCCAATTATACTGTAAGTGAAACACTTGGGGGGTTACTTTGGAACAGGAGGGTGGGGTGGGGCTATAACCGTTACCATAACAATAAAAGGCTGACAGGTACCTTTTGATCACACTAAAGGAATAACAGAACAGAAACTGGTAGAACTAAATCTCTTACCTGGTCTTAGCATCTAACTAATTCCCACAGTAGATATAATATGGTATGGAACAAAACAATGCGCTGAGAGCACTATAGCACCGGTTCTTCAGGTACAGTGTGTGGTGTGTGGTGTGAGAAGCCCCTGCACACATGGAGCCTCACCTGTCCGTTTCTTCATCAGGCGGATATCCACAGGCTGGGGTCCTGGCAGCTGCTCAAGCACAGCCCGAATCTGAAATACAGATTGACAGAGAGCAATATGTAATATATTATTCTTTTATGTTCTATATTCCGAATGGAATCCTCAAATAATATATTCAAAGCACCCAAAGATGAGCAGTTAGGGTTTAGCCTTGAGAACAAAAGCTAAGGGGGACGTACATCCTCTTCTGTGACATGGAGGGAAAGCCCTCTGAGCATGATGGTCTTGCTCTCTTTCTCTTGCTCCATCCTAAAGTCTGGATCTGGATAATCAGCGTCAAAGTCCTCTTCAGATCTGTCACTGTTGTGCCGCTTTCGCCCTCTCTGGGATGAACAAAGGACAGCATGGTTGTCAATGGCCAATCATTGCAAGGGCTTACAGAGGAACACTTCAGTATCATCTTAGGACATGAACGTCAGTGTGTATCAAAATAAGTATAAGCACTTACTTCAGGACTATCCATGTCTCTGTGCTCATCTGAGCGCTCTCGGTGTCGGTCGTCACTCCAGCGCCGATCAGAGTCTCTCTCCAAGTCTCTGTCCCACCTTCCACGCCGCTCCGAGTCATCTCGCCCTCCATCTGACCCATACCTCCCACTGCGCTCACTTCGACCCTGTCTGGAGAAAAAAGCACATGTATCAATCGCTAAAATATTTATCAATCTATCTATCTGTCTATCCATCTGTGCAGACATTACTTTAACTGAAAACAATCAAATCAAAACAAGCACTACATATCAGCAATTACAGCAAATGCAAAAGGGTAATTGGTCTTACCTTTTATCAATTCCCATGGTACAGGTCACACGACTGACAGCTTTAAAAATAATTCTGCAAGAGAATGTGCTGAGAAACATGGGGAAACATTTTAGGTTTGGAAAGTCTAACAGCCATAAATACACACTTTGCCACAAATGTTATCAGTATCACATTTATCAAATCTATATTATTTTAACATTGAAGAAAATATGAAGACTCATTCGGTTACATAACTTGCTTTAGCCATTGATGAAACTAAACAGTCACTGTAGTGGCATGGTACAAGTTACAACATTTGTAGAACCAAACAAATAAATAACAGGAACACAAACTCATCAGGGGTGAAAAGAGTGACAAAGACATCGGCTGTCAAATGTCTATTTACAGTCGATTTTAGCATAAGCCTAAGGAACAACTCACCCTAGATATTAGACATAAATGCATTATGTAATCTTACTGCAAAAAATAACTATCTTACAACTATAAGAAAACCTGCCATAAGGTAATTTCAATAGTAGGCCTTAGGCCAGGCGGCCTCAATTATTAACTTAAGTTTCTAGATTATAAAAAATACAAAAAAAAAACTATTTGCAGTAACTATAGAAAATTTAATTCTGCGCATTTGCAGGCTTAGCTTTTGTTATTTTTATCGTAGGCTAGCGCAGGGTTTAGTTTCATAACAGACTACGTTAGTTCAGATCTTTTAAGATTTATTTATGTCAGATGTATAATGGATGTTATGAACCCTGTGTACTACTATTTAGTAGAAATAGACATTCAGGCGGGCAACTAACGTTAACCGTGACTAGTGCTAGGTGATCCCCGCCTTGCTTGGCTTGGGCCGGGGTTAGCAACAATACCGTAAACTACTACTAGCTAGCAGTAGAACGCTAATTGGAAATTGCACGAGACACCCTGGAACACCGTCGTTGGCTTTGCTGGCGTAGTCAACGAGCTAACTTTATGTTAGCCAAAAATGCTACGTGCATGCAATAAACTACATCGTTACAGGAAGACAATGCCAATAGGTATGCAAAACTTAGTTTGTAAACGTGCACGTTTACAGTACATTACAATGTAAATTAAATTATCTTACCAGTTGTCAATAAGGTAGAACTATTACCGCAAACTACCGATTTCAACGTTAGAAATAATGGGCCAGGACGCTTCAGGCTGCAGTTAGCTAGCTTATTCTTGACATGTAGCATTTCCGGTTGGATTGGATGTTTCCTACAACTTTGTTGTTTAATAACGAGTATAATAAAAAAGAAATGGACATTAGGGAAATTAAAGCATATTATAGTCAGACAAATGTTTAATTTCAAAACCATACTACCTTTGCCTTGACTGAGGGTGACAAAATAAATGTTCAGCCAAAAATAAAGATTGTTTTTGTTAAATGATTTAATTTATGAATGAAAATTACAATATATTGGCATGCTGCATTTTTGTTTGAAAAATAGATTAAAACATCTACATATTCAATGTGTATTGTAGAGTCCCACTTAATAAGGCTTCTACGTTTCTCCAGAAATTCTCAGAGTACCAACAGTTTGCAAACAATGGTAGCAAACTGACTCTACAACAAATTCAACAGACTCATCCTATAAAAAAAGACAACACACAAAAAAAAACCACTCAAACACATTTTATAGATAAACACATTGCAAAGGTAACATCCGTTTTATCTTATATAACACTTCTTTAACTTTATTTATCACAGGTCATTGACACAGTCCAGTTTACTTTGACGATGGAAGACCATTTGGGAACTGCCACTGCATAAAGCCTTTCTACCAAGGATCTCTGTAATCACTCTATTATTAAATTTCTTGTCCAACAAAAAATTACCATTTATTTCAATGTAATTTACTACCATCAAATAATAACAAGTATTATACTCACCATCACTTATCAGGCCATTTGGCATTTCTAAAAATGTGCCATGCTATGAAATTGCAAATAACCTATATTTTCGAATTTCTTCCTATCATACTAAATATTTCCAGATATATATTTAAATTTTAAGTCCCCCTGAAAAACAATACAAAGTAATTCTTTATCGTTTTTATAGTAGTTTATTACATTTATGAGCTGACAATTTGATCTTTCAAGCACAAAACAAACAGAAAGACCAGTTTTTGGTCATGCAGTTTGGCACTTCCTCATTTTGTAAGACAACATCTTTAGACTCAACTCAACCAAAGAGGAAGGGTATCAGGTAAATACACTAAAACATATAGATGTTGTAGGGTTTTTCATCTGAGAATCATATGTACTTAAAACGTATAGATTTGAAGGTATACCTTTCACCAAATCATGGCTGCAGTTTAGTTATTTTTAACAATAAATGTGCTTATTCTATACAACCAATATCATGTGTTAACTCTACAAATGTTTCTTATTAAGTATAATCTGTCGATTGAAAGCAAAGGCCATGATTAGTAGTATTTTTGAGTAATACATTTTTGTTGAATTAATTTCTGTATTTCTTTAGGGCAAAATATTTGAAAGATTACACAATATGTCTGGATCATATGAAATACATTTTGTAAGACATACAACATGGTCACACTCACGGTTTGAATCATTTCCATACATGCCGTATGTATATGATTGTACTTAATTGCATGAGAACAGCATATATGTAGCAGAAATGGTTTAAGGAAAATGAGTCCAAGACTTTATAATGAACATCGTCCTGCAACTAAATACATGGAGTCCAAGACTACTTAGACCTTCAGATAAAATACAAATACAACTGTATAATACATAGTTAAAAAATGATTAACATATCAGGAAAAATGGACACATAATTTGTTGTAGATCCTCTGCCAAAGTGCAGCAGCAATCTCAGCCATCCATCTTGTATTAGGTCAACGTCTCCCCTTTAGTGACCTAAAGACATTTGGCATATGATGAACTGTATGTCTTATTGTGCTCAGGTAAGTAAGGTCAACAAACACTATTATACTCACCCTGGCCTCAATGTACTCAATTCTCCTCTCCAATGCAGTCAGCTTTTCATTCAGAGTGGCCAAACGGGACCGACACGACATATCTGTAACAGTAGAAAGAGATTAGGCAAGTTAACCTGTTTTCAACAGCAGGCCAAAGCATGTCTAAGAAGTACTTGCACAAATGTTTGGTTCAACTGTTGAAGCAAAGACAAAACTATAATATATATATATATATATATATATATATATATATATATATATATTTCAATTTTTCATCATTATTGCCTATGATATGATTAGACAAAGGAGTAATGTTGTCCTGCTTTGCCCTATACTGGAAATAAGGCAATTGAAACATTATATTCCGGCTTTTACAGGTTGTTTTGTCAGTATGTGCAATGCTGGCGCTACTACTTGATCCATCAGTGACGAGGGAACTACTCGAGCTGACGTTTGCATTTAGCAGTCAAACTGCATCTTTAGTAACATAATGTAAGGCGTTTAGGCGTAAACGTTGTTTGCAGAATGTAACAAGTTAACCACTTAACCTTGATAACTTTGTACCACCGTTACAGTTGCTTGACAAAATATAATGTATGTATTGCACTGCAAGCTAGGGTAAACGACGGTAAACACATCTAAACATCCAGCAAGCTTCCTTCCTGCTAGCCTGGGTGGTTTGGGAAGTCGAGTGTGGTTTGGCTATGCTTTTGTTTAAAAATGTTAGGATACTTGCCAAAGGAGTTAAGAAAATCAGCTATTTTCTTTATACTGCTAGTGATGACCTCAATATATTCTCGATTGGCCCAGTCTTGATGAATCTCTCTTTGGACAGGGTCTTCTTGGCCTGCCATTGTCGCTGGAGATTGCTAGTAAATTAGCAAGGGTTCGATATCATTTCCGGGTGGAAGTCAATGTACTATCGCCACTGCAATGCCTTCAAAATAAAGGTTCAGTTGTATGCTTGTCAATACTAACACCGACAGTCATTGCCGCAGGGTGGCGCTGCAATTCGAATGCGATGTTGCTGCTGCTTCCTTCCTAATTTATTATCCGCCCGATTCCCACCCTGTTTGCTTCTCCATCCCCCACAATCACATCATGACCATGGCAGCATTAGCAGATGGAATCAAACTGTCAACGTTAGCTAGTAATTGAGGTTGTGCAAGGGATAGCTATTTAGCTAACGTAGTTCAATTCGCCAGAATATTGTAAAAAGCTTTGTTACGTTTTTGTCGTGGTAAGTACCGTTAGCGTTAGAATCCAAATGTCATGCTTAATACTAATAATATATGCATGTCCCTGCCTTAAACCCAGGGCCAGGCTACAACGTCAACGATGCGCAGATTAGTTCGCTAGCTAACGACGCCTTAATAATATTACTAGTAGCTGGCAGTGGTACTGTGGTGGTATTTACTCGGCTATCCGACCGTATGCCAATAATGACAGTAGCGTTAGCGTTATGTTAGTAAATCACTTTAGAGATTTACTTGAGACAAGCCGAGTGACTAACTACTGGTTGGCTATATTTGTTACAGTTTATGGGTTACGAAATTGGCTATTAAAAAAAAAGTTTGCTAATCTCCATGACATGTACGAGGATAACAAAAACATGGGCAATCAACAAACATACTAAACCAACGTGGAAACTCAGGAACACCATACAAAATAACTCCTCTCGAGTATGTTTCACTTGATACCTGGCTTGCCAATAATCTTGTACTTGACAACGTTACTTGTTTGCTGTTGAAGTGCAGCTAAAGACCTAACCCCTACAGCGAAAAGTCTGTAGATATGGTTTAGAAGAAGGCTCGGTGGTCTACATCTATATAAGCAGGCATTGTGATGTTCATGTTTATTCTTGATAAGAAAGTTCCTAACATTGTGCATATCTTTTTTGCACATCTCAGGCCCCCAAGCATGGCTGAGCCTGAGCTTCTACTAGACTCAAACATCCGACTATGGGTGGTTTTACCCATTGTCTTTATTACCTTCCTCGTTGGGGTGATCCGGCATTATGTGTCGATTTTGCTTCAAAGTGACAAGAAGCTGACATTAGAACAAGTGTCAGACAGGTAATTTGGAAAGCCACAAGTAATTTAAACTGACAATCATTTGCAAAAAACACAAAAATAATGTTGATGTTCTACTCTGATGTTCAGTCAGGTTCTGATCAGAAGCCGAATTCTAAGAGAGAATGGGAAATACATTCCAAAACAGGTGAGGCTGAATTAACTCTCCGGTCTAATACGAATTTTCCTTCTACTCCTCCCTTGTAAGTAAGTGAAAGCAGGGAATTCGTGTTACAGTGGTGCTTCATGGATGAAATAACTTTGTATCACTCACTCTCATCAATATTTATTGCTTCTTGAAGAACTGAGCTTGCTAAAAAGAAGTTAAAGCTATTGCATCAAATTGCTCTCATTTCAGTCTTTCCTAATGAGGAAATTCTATTTCAATAATCAAGAGGATGGATTTTTCAAAAAGACTAAAAGGAAGGTTGTCCCTCCATCCCCAATGACAGGTGAGCATAACTGAGCCCAGACTACTTTAACAAAAATCCCCATGTATGTTAACATAAAAGTTGTTGTGCCTGGTTTCTATCTAATCTAAGGCTTGTTAGATAAAATACTAGGAACGAAAACTGACACAGCTCTTCCTCTCAGATCCCAGCATGTTGACAGATATGATGAAAGGCAACGTGACAAATGTACTTCCCATGATCCTCATTGGAGGATGGATCAATTGGACTTTTTCGGGATTTGTTACAAGTAAGAATCTCAGTCCTGTCTGCTAGAAACTCCATCTGATAGTCTTGTAATATATTGAATAAGCAACTAGACTGGCATCATTCAGTAAACATGTCTGGCCAGGACTAAGGTTTTATAGCGCATAAGGCTGTTTGTGTATGCTATTTTGATTTTTATCATTTACATGTAATTAGTATAATTAGTTGCGAAAACCTTGCATTGCATTATTATTTGCTTCGGCTCACCTTTCGTTTATAGCCTTTAATGTTTTTTGTTTTGTTTAATTGACTTTGTCTCACACAGCCAAAGTTCCTTTTCCTCTCACCCTTCGCTTTAAGCCCATGTTGCAACAAGGGATAGAGTTGCTTTCACTGGATGCTTCCTGGTAAGTTGTAGATAGACACTTTGGGACATGTTATTTTCTCATCCCATTCGAAAGAATGCATCGCTAGCAAGCAAATTATAATGGAATTTGACCCGAATGTGAAGTTCTGTAGTGATCTGTAACCTCAACCTCTGTCTTAGGGTGAGCTCAGCATCATGGTATTTCCTGAATGTGTTTGGACTGCGAAGCATGTACTCCTTAATCCTTGGGCAAGATAATGGTAGTATTGATTTGTACTTGTTTCTGTACAGCATTTACAAATTGTATTAAAGAGTAACATTTTGAATAAGACATTTTTAATTGAGCTACAACTACAGCTGGGAACTGGAAATCAGCACCTGCATACCTGTTAGTCTGGTTTCACTACTGCTGGGTCCCAGACCCAGGGTATCAAATAATTCCAACCATGAAAATATATTTTGATGATTGGATGTGAGTCTGGCTAGAAGTAGGTAAAAGCAACAATGGGTTTTTTTGAGAGAGCAATCATATGTCCAAATAATCTTTCCAGAAAAAAAACGGTTAAACATTTATAATTTAATTAATCCATGCAAAGGTACTTGTTAACATACATGTTGGGTTGCTATGTCATGTTATAAAAGTTAACTTACTTTGTGTCACAGGGGCAGATCAATCAAGGATCATGCAAGAGCAGATGAGTGGCGCTGCCATGGCCATGCCTGCAGACACAAATAAAGCATTTAAGGTAAACTAAAAAAAAAAATTCTGTGAATGCTATATGACCTTTTAAAATGTATGAAGTTTATTAAAATGTTTATGCATGTTACAATAACAGTATACCATAATCTAAGTTGTGAGATGTTTTTGTTAAATGCAATCTTGTATTTAGGCCGAGTGGGAGGCACTAGAACTAACTGACCACCAGTGGGCACTTGAGAGTGTTGAAGAAGAACTGATGAGCAGGGAATTGGACCTGCATGGAATGTTTAACAAGGAATTGCCAACTGGTATCTTCTGATTACACACTCATTCTTACTTTGAATTTGTGAACATTTTAGTTTACCTAGATTTTTTGTTTAATTACTTGCTGAAGTTTAGAAATGTATAGATCACCTATGTACAAAGAGGAAAGTCCCTTGAGCTGCAATTCATTAAGCTTTGACTGCATTTCTACACCAATTTTTACATGGGTAGATAGTCCATACTATTCAGTTTAGCTTTACTAAGTTTAACTGCTAACATTTGCTTTAGTAATTGATTACCTGACTTGCCATTATTTCAACAGGACTATAAAAAGCTAATATCCCTATTTTAGTTTTGTCATTAGATAATAGCATTATGGAAGCTAGTCTTTTCCCTTCAATTCAGTCATGATTTGATTTTGTGTTATAAAAAATGTTATAATACACCTGTGAATTAAAATTAGAAGTTGTTTTATTCTACTTTCACAATCATTTTTCAGTCAAGGGGTTAAACGAACTAAGCAACTGCTTGTCCTGTAGTTGAAATTGAACCTGCTGCACATATTATCAGACGATCAGTTAGATATACTTTCCCCTCTTGGGAAGTGCCAAGACCACAGTCTTGGTCTTCCTGGAACCAGCCAGCCCCTTCAGACTTTTATTTAGCGTTGTGTGCCTCTGTGAGATGGAGAGATTGACTGGATTTAGCAGTGTTGTGTCTGTTTTAATGTCACGTGTTTGTTGTAAGGCATATAATTATGTGTTGAATATTTATTTAGACAATTGATTTTGTATTGATGCCGTTTTGTATAAAGATGGTTTCGACTAAAGAAGCAGTAAACGTATTTATTTTAATGTACAACACACACAAGCTTTTTGAGACTAGTACTTCAAAAGCTCCAAACTGTAAATCTATTATACAAGCATTATCAAATGTGAATAGTATTCCACCAATTATACCATGTATGATTCGACCGAAAGCGATCAAGATGTCCATTTTTTAAAGTGATATGGGCCTGATAAGTCAATTGTTGTAGTGATATGGGCCTTAAATGGACATGAAAGGAATTCACTTGTATTTTTCCTTGCAAAGAAAAGATTAGAGACCATTTCATGACCTAACGTCAGAATCAGGTTTATTGCCAAGTAGATTACAAGGAATTTGATTTGATGATGGAACACAATAAAAAATTCAATACTACGAAAAATACAAGTAATATAAGTGACTCACAACAAAAATAAATATTATTATTAAAGAAAACGTGACCGAAGATATTATGATGCCAATAGGAAAGTGCTGAAGTCCGCCCTGCTCTTGCTACATTGTTATGATGGTATGTAACTTTGTCTATAAAAGTAACAAAAGAAGACCCGTCTAATCCAGAACTCTGCTCTGATCTAATGCACAAGGAATACACCACATTACTACAATAAAACATGGACATGCTACGATGCAAGCAATCCGTTGTTGCCATGGTAAAGATTGCGCACACATGCAGCTGTCGTTATCAGTTACAAAAAATAGTTTTTTATCTTTTATGTTTCCATTGTCTTCCCGCTAGCTAGCGTTTGTTTGCATCCAAAATATTTATAACAAAGCAATTCAGATCGCTTTGTTACTGCACTGGATTAGTAGAATATATAAATCTGTTACCGCTAACTTCGAGCTCGAGCTCAACCAAAACTTTTAATGTAGGCCCACTTGAACTCCAGCCGTCACTGATTTAATAGCCATATAGCCAAATTGACGCAAGCTACACACAGAGCAGGTGTAGTCCAACCCCAGTTGTTGTCAAGTGTCTGATTTAATAAGACAGACGTTTGAGTTCGTTTTCTGGGAGCCTGTCCATCAGGCTCAATGTTGCTGTTGAAGAAGCACAAGTCAGCAACGTTCAGCAGTGCCCGTGCAAGTGCGGCTCTCCCACTGCGCGTACACGATACCGGTATATTCACTGCATGATGGCCGAGGGAGGCGGACCCGAGTCGGGTAGCGCGGCAGACTCCGATCCAGAGCCAGTAACCGTTCAAATACCGACACCTTCAACCGAAAGCCAAAAACAGACTATCGGAACACTTCTTAAAACAACTCTACGGAAAGGCGATGAATGGTAAGCCTTAAATAACGTTAGTTATGATCGTTGCTAGCTAACTTACTAAAGCTAACTAGCTAGCGAGCTAACACAGTCATTAGCCAACCAACCCACGGCAAAGGAGCCTATCGCCTCACCCTGCTAAAGATAAGGCTATAATTGAAACGACTGATTGACTAAATTAGTTAACGTACTTAACCAGTCAACGGTGGATATATATAGTTTTAAAGCTTCACTACTTCCAAATAAATCCACGTAGTTTACTATTACCTGGCTATTCAACTTGGTAACAGTTATGATCTAGTAAACGTTAGCTAGCTAACGTGAGCTTTAGCTGAAGAAGCTATGTAATGTTAGCTATGTTGCTATGTCTTGCTAGCCTGCTAACGAGTTCTTTGCTGACTTCCTTAGGAGTTTCACCTAAATTGCTAGGCTAACGTTAGTATACGAAACGAAAGTAACAGTTGAGCTCGTTTAGCAAGACTCTAGACCATGACACCGGAAAGCTAGCAAATGTTATCGAGGCCAAATTTTGAGGAGTGACGAAACGTAATGTTAAACTAGTCAATGCAATGCTGAATAGTAATAGCAAACCAGCTAACTCAAGATACTGCATGACATAAGCCGTAACGGTAGTATACCTACGGTACCGTCAGATATAATGGATCCCACTGTGGACTACATGCCAGACCCATGTTTAATATTTTGCGCGCCTGAGTGTTGTGAAGTGTATGTTGTTGTTTGTTAGCTGACCAGCTTGTGCTTTGTCATTGCAACTGGATGGGACCCAACGACTGGCCTTATTAATTTGGTGGCTCATTTGCGCTGTCACAGTTTTACAGATGATAAAAAGGGCACATGTCATTTCAGTTGAACTAATGCTCAGAGTTGACAAGATCCCAAAATAATATTACTATTCTTTCAATGCAACTACTGCAACACATTTTCGCAAGTTATGATTATTTACTCTGCGCTTCGACTTTTATTCAAGCCTGATCTGATGTAAAATCCTGCTCCAAGCTTTTTCAGTGGGAGAGTGTTGTCTTGAGATTAGATAGACATAGCGGTTGACTGTTACTAGATTTGCAAACACAATGCAGTTTGTTTTGAAGTTGCATGATATGTTGACTAATGGCTTTATGTCCCTCCAACATATTGCTCACATTATCACAGCTTTCTTTTAATGAGGGTTACATCCAATTTCCTCAACATGGGGAGAGAGATAGAAATAAAGGATAGTTTACTCTTATTGGTGCAGAACAGGTAGTCGGAGAAACTTAGCAAAGAATCAACGCAATAGGTTTAATATTTATCACCTATACTTCTAGAATCTAAGCTACTTCTTTTTCCAGGTTTCTTATAGATAGTCGGTGGTTCAAGCAGTGGAAAAAGTATGTGGGATTTGACAGCTGGGACATGTATAATGTTGGAGAACACAGTCTCTATCCAGGCCCGATTGACAACTCTGGGCTGTTCTCAGGTAAGCAATGTCCACATCCGGTTTCACGAATCACAACATTCACTTTTAACTGGGCTATGGCCATGAACAGTATTTTCCTTTTACAGACCATGAGACTCAAGTATTGAAGGAACACCTTATAGATGAGCTTGACTATGTCCTGGTACCCACCGAGGCTTGGAACAAGCTTGTTAACTGGTATAGCTGCCTTGAGGGTCAGCAGCCTATCGTCAGGAAGGTGATGCCACTACAAAGACACTTCTATTTTCACAATAGGTCCAATTTAGGAACCTTACCTCACGTTCAGTTTTTCTGTCAGACCAAAGTTTTTAGGGTAGAATGCATGCAGCTTTTGAATGCAGTGAAGGCACTAAAGTACTGTTTTCTTGTTCCAGGTGGTTGAACATGGCATGTTTGTCAAGCATTGTAAAGTGGAAGTATATCTGCTCGAACTTAACTTATGTGAAAATGACAACATGGACAATGTGGTGACTCGTCATTTCAGTAAAGCTGATACAATAGGTGAGTGAAAAATGTAAATTAACTGTCCGCTTTCAATATGACCTGGAAACAACTTTTGAATCACCTGTTTGATTAAAATTCAATGTGTGTGTGATATTTTGTACTCTTTGTTTGCTGATTGCGTGTATTTAATCCCCACAGACACGATAGAGAGGGAGATGAGGTCGCTGTTTGAAATTCCAGCAGGGAAGGAAACGCGACTCTGGAACAAATACATGAGCAACACCTATGAACAACTGAACAAGCCAGACAGCACTGTGCAGGATGCTGGTCTCTTCCAAGGACAGGTAGTGTTAACGTGCTCAGGTTTTTTCTCTCTAACAGTCTCTTTGACCTCAGGCTCTCCAAATCCCTCTTTTATCCACATTGGTGTTTCATTGTTTTCTCATCTAGTTGCATCCTGTGTCTCTTTGTAAAAGAAGATTAGCTAGGATGCTATTAGGCTACATTCACACTGCAAGCCTTAGTGCTCAATTCAGTTTCATTGCTCAGATACGATTTTTTTTGTTTGGCTGTTTGCATTATTTTTTAAATGTGGCCAATATCCGATTCCAGTGTGTACTGGTCACGGTCCTGAACTGCGCAAAAGAACAACAACAAAGACATCACACGCAGCGCACGCTGTCATATGGAAATAAACATGGGAGGCCACGGAAGCATTGACAGTTTCATTTATTAGTTGTTGTGCAGTGGAAGCCAGCAAAGTGTCACCCCAGATAGTTCAGAGGTCTAAACCTCACTGTCCCTCCACTGACTACCTCCATCGCAGCTGTCTTCCATGTTTGTATGTATTCACGAACTCCCGCCAGTGCAGAATTGTTCCAAGGGTTGATCTAGAGTGACGTTAAAGTCGCATTAATTCTGTTATGACTGGTTCAGACTGCATTGCAGAAAAATCAGACCTGTATCAGATTTAGGACCACATGTGAAAGTGTCCCAAGTCTGAACTGAAAAGCTGAGATTCCATGTGATTTTTGCCGTTTACACATAAAAACTGATCACTGAGTCACAAATGAGCAATAAGACGAATTTGGGCCACTTTAGCCTGCGGTTTGAACAACCACAAATTGTTGGTGGGGGATCTTTGGAGACCTTCTTAGTTTTAGATTCAAAACAAGTTCTTACGAAGTCCTTATTTTGGTTTATTAACTTATCATATTTAAAAGGGTTAAAGATAGCATTCAACATGAACAACTTTGAGGAAAACTTTTGTTGGAATTTTAATATTTGATTATTATACATTTCTATGTTGTTGCATATTATTATACTTGGGATCAGTTTTTGATCAGTTGGATTCATTAGAGCGATTCTTTCTGCGTGACAGGGCAGACATTCTTGGTTGAAGCCCAATCACACAGAAACCGGTTTGACTAACACTCACTAAATTCTCCTGTCAATAGTGTAGTTTGTGGAACTTATCCTAGCACAGTATTCTATTGTGGTGGCTTTTTTATAAGTTCAGAGGTGGCTAGGCTTTTATTGTTCCCTTGCTGCCCACAGGTGCTTGTGATTGAGCGTAAGAATGAAGACGGCTCGTGGCCTAGACAAGCCTCTCATCCAAAGTAAGTTCACACCCAGCAATCCCTCGCAAATGGCTCTACAAATATTTAATTTTAATGTAGTCATTGAAAGGGCACATTCTTACCATAGTTGTGTCAGTGAAACATGTTTTTTGTCTTGGTTAGATCAAGTACGGCCACGTCGAGGAACTTCACTACCTCGCCAAAGCTCTCCTCCAACTCCTCAGCCACCATCTCCTCAACAGCAACCAATGGGGACAGTAGCAACTCTGGCTACACTCTGAATAACAGCTCCTCCTCTGGCAACAGGCAGGACACTTTTTCCTAAATGAGAGATTACACGTTTTTATTTTTATATTACTTCTATCTTGAATTAATTGGTAAATCAACTGTTTTGATGTTGGTTACACCTCTCTTGGTGTGCATTGCTCACAGAGGCTTTGCTCTGTTCCAACAGATTAGGGGGATACAATTCATATAGCTCTTCCTACAATTACAGAGAGTCCCAATCCCAGCCTGGACTGTGTGGTCTTAGTAACCTGGGCAACACCTGCTTCATGAACTCTGCCCTCCAGGTAGCGCTCTCTCTCTCACAGACACACACACACACACACACACACACACACACACACACACACACACACACACACACACACACACACACACACACAATGTGTGAATTGTGTTCCCTAACCACACCACTTTGTTGCAGTGCCTGAGTAACGCAACTCCACTCACTGAATATTTCCTGGATGACCAATATGAGGCGGAAATTAACCGGGAGAATCCACTAGGAATGAGAGGGGAGATTGCTGAAGCATATGCTGATCTGGTCAAACAGATGTGGCTCAGCCGCAGTAACTATGTGGCGCCACGCACCTTTAAAGTGAGTACCAGGGTTATATATATATATATATATATATATATATATATATATATATATATATATATGATAACAAAAACGTCTTTCAGTGCGATGGTAACCTCAAGTGTCATTCACCTCCCATTCATTTCAGACCCAGGTGGGTCGCTTTGCCCCCCAGTTTTCTGGCTACCAACAGCAGGACTCCCAGGAGTTGTTGGCCTTCTTGCTTGATGGGCTCCACGAAGACCTGAACCGTGTCAAAAAGAAGCCTTACCTAGCTCTGAGAGATGCAGAGGGACGACCAGATGAGGTATACGTACGCTAAACTGACACCCATGCAAATAGAGAATGAGTTGTTGTCACTAGATGGCTTAAGCTTCCAGATAAATCCCTTTGGAAGGGTATATTAGGGTATGTCGTCCATCAAAAGACATTTCTGTCCAATTGCGCTGAGTTCTGATCCCCCTCCTCATTGCTGAAAATCAGATTGTAGCTAAGGAAGCTTGGACAAACCATCGACTACGCAATGACTCAATCATCGTGGACATCTTCCATGGCCTCTTCAAATCCACTCTGGTGTGCCCCGAGTGCTCCAAGGTGTCCGTGACCTTTGATCCCTTCTGCTACCTCACTCTGCCTCTGCCCATGAAGAAGGACCGCACCATGGAGATGTTCCTGGTCCGCTCGGACCCTCAGTCCAAACCCACACAGGTCAGACAGGCCTCTCATATTCCCCTTCCCACTCTGGTTACCATTGAGCTTGCAGTCTTGAATTCTCATAAAAAATATTTTCTACGTTTGCCTTTTAGCCTAAATTTTCCTTGTGTCAATGATTAAAAGTAGGCGTTTTAGTTTTTAGACAGTGCTTTGTTTTGCATAGTAACAATCGTCTCTGTCTCTGGCAGTACCGAGTGGTGGTTCCCAAACTGGGCTCAGTGACAGACCTGTGCAGCGCCTTGTCCCGTCTCTGTGGAATCCCTGCTGAAAATGTGAGAACATGTGCCTTAGGAACCAGTCAAATCAGCTCTTTTGTGCTGTTGATTTGGAAATACTTGTATTGTCCTGCAGTCTCACCATGGCACGCTGTCCATTTCTGATGTCTAGTACAAGCCTTGCTTTACCTAGCTGGCATACACTGTAGGTGTTAACAGTTTTCTGTGGTCCCCCCAGATGGTGGTGGCGGATGTTTACAATCACAGGTTTCATAAGATCTACAGGCGGGACGACGGCCTCAACCAAATCATGGAGAAAGACGACATCTTTGTGTAAGCTACGTCAAACACCAAGCCCCTTCAGGCTCCCAGAGATGATTTTTGGATTTTAGTGGTTTGGTCAAATCTGACCTTTTTGTGTATGTTTGTTTTGCAGTTATGAGGTGCAGGAGGAGGACGGGGAGAGGATGAACCTGCCGGTGTACTTCAGGGAGCGCCACTCCAAGCACACGGGAGGCTCCACAGGCACCATGCTGTTTGGTCAGCCCCTGCTCATCACCGTGCCCAGGCACAACTTGGTGGCAGACATGCTCTACGAGAAGGTCCTGGAGAGGATCGGGTGAGTGCTGCCTGGCTGCCTGTTCCAGCGTTTGTAGCTGATTTGTAGCCGGTTTGTAGTTTATAGGCACTGCCCACATTGACCTTAGATATTTAACCTGCAGTAACTTGGCCTTGTGTATGCATAGTATGTATAGGTGATGGTGTGAATGACTCCTGTCATGTTTCCCCTGGGCCAGGCGTTATGTAAAGCGTTCCCAGAGCCCTGGCACTGAAGGCAAGGCCTCAGCCTCCGCCTCCGCCTCTGCTTCTGCTGCCTCAGCCAGCTGCAGCCAGGCAGCCGAGTGCTCAACATCCTCCAATCACAGCGCCAGCCTGAGTGGCTGTTGCAGCCCCCTGTCGGACGGGGCCTCCTGCAGTGCCAGCTCCAGCTCCAGCTCCAGAAACGGCCACTCTGGGTCCTGCAACGGACCCAACGGCCTCTGTGAGGGTAAGTAACCCGAATGGACCTGGACTTACAAAGGTCTAAAATAGCGTATCTCTGGAATACAATAGTGTACTATTTTTGACTTTGTGATCTGCATCCAGGTGAGGAGGAGGCCATGGATCACCAGGTGAGCCCGGAGCCAGAGAACGGCCAGTCAGAGGACGGAGAGGAGCAGACGGAGGAGGAGCAGGTGGAGGAGGAGGTGGAGAACGGGCCTAAGGGCCGCTCGGCCAAGCAGAGCTCCACCCCAGCCAGGCTCTTCTCCTTTAGCATGGTCAACTCCTACGGAACAGCAAACATCAGTCCACTGCCTTGTGACGGGAACGTTCTGAAACTGAACAGTAAGCGGTGTTCTTGTTGATGTAGCTGCCTATATCAACCTATTTCCAGATTTACTTTTAAAGGGGATCTAGATTCCACCCATAATGTCATGTTACTAAATAATTACAGTAAAAGTCTCCTTCTTTCTCTGCAGCGCATTCCACGGTGGCCATTGACTGGGACTCGGAAACCAAGAAACTGTGTTACGATGACCAGGAGGCAGAGGTCAGTGAACCATCTTATTATATTCTTTGGCCTGATCTGGTTGTCTCTAACCACTTCTTTGACCGGGTAGGCCATGGACAGGACATATTGTGGTGCCGCGTCTAACTCCGAGCCCTGGTTCGTGTTGTGTTTAGGCCTACGAGAAGCACAACAGCATGCTCCAGCCGCAGAAAAAGAAGGCCATGGTGGCCCTGAGAGAGTGCATCGAGCTCTTCACTACTATGGAGACGCTAGGAGAGCATGACCCCTGGTGAGAGGTCTACTACGCCCTACACAAACACACCTGTACTGTAACCTGCCCTGGCTTCGGCCGTTGGTAAAGGGTGTGATGCCCGTCATGTCTCCACAGGTATTGCCCCACCTGCAAGAAACACCAACAGGCCACCAAGAAGTTTGACTTGTGGTCGTTGCCTCGCATCCTGGTAGTTCACCTCAAGCGTTTCTCCTACAACCGCTGCTGGAGGGACAAGCTGGACACAGTGGTGGACTTCCCTGTCAGGTATGCATAGACCAGGACAGTTTGTCCTATAGAGAAACACAAGGAGATCAGAAACCAAATTTCAACACTAGAGGGTGCTGATTATGAAGATATTGTAGAACTATGCTCGGCAGAGGCTTTAAGTTGTTCGGACGTTTAACTAAGCCCTTTTTCAGCTATGGCTTGAAGGCAAATTGTCTTGTTTGTCAAGTTGGGTTTAGTACTTTATTGTGAAAGGAACATGATGTCCCAAAATGCACACACCGTTAGCTGTAGGCAAATCCGCATTTGAGTAACTTATTTTACTAGGGCTATTTAAATGTCCTTTCCATTTGCAGAACTTCCTTTTTTGGCTCAATATTGCGAAATTAATGTATTGCTCTAGAGTGAGCGAAACTATGTGTGTGTGTGCGGTTGCGTAACGTTCTGCTTGTAACAGTTGACGCCTGTTGACGCATTTCACCAGGAAGCAAATAGCAGAACTGGTAATAAGACCTGCTTCCAAGAACGCACCTGAGTCATGCTTATTTAGATAGCCTCAGAAACAGACCTGTCTATTGTCCATTTGTCTTATCAGCTTCTATGCTGGCTGGCCAACAGCCAACTCAGACCAACAGACTTCCTTATTCCTTTTTGCAAATGGTCTAGTACTCTAGTCACTCACTATCTCTGTTATATTGTTGTGGGCACGACTTGTGTTGCCATCGTTCCATTCTGGGACTGATGGTTGTGCAACATTGTCTTTCAGGGATTTGAACATGTCCGAGTTTGTGTGTGACCCCAAGGCTGGTCCCTATGTCTATGACCTCATTGCTGTCTCCAACCACTATGGAGGAATGGGTGGAGGCCACTGTAAGCGTTTGCCAACATTCCCTCACACACTCAAATATACGTGAAGGCACACACACACACACACACCAATAATAACAAACACAGCCCTCTTTTGCTGATATGTTGAATATGATAAAGGGTGGACACACCAGCATTAAATTGTTCTTTAAAAAGGTTGTGTTGTCCACAAACGCAAATGTGATTGTGTCCCTCCTACCTTGTCGCCAAAACGAGTAAACTACAATGGAGTGTGTGCAAACAAGTTGCATTGCTTCCTCTTTGATTTCTTAACTATAGCAGTGATCCACAGCTTTGATTTTATCATAAGCACTATCGCCCTAGTCAACTGAACTACTTCAACATATTTACTTTGCAACTGCAATGCAATTTTATAACGGCATATTTATCGACAATGTCCCTCAATACAATTAGTGTTTTTATTAGTTCAATGCAAGCTTATCTTTTTGGAATAAAAACAAACTGTCACATAATGTCGGGCCTCATCTGACTTCTAACAATGAATGCTCTTCGTTCACAGACACAGCTTATGGCAAGAATAAAGCAGATGGAAAATGGCATTACTTTGATGACAGCAGTGTATCGTCTGCCTCAGAAGATCAGATTGTGGTGAGCTTTCGTTTGAATTTATTGTCTTGTTGTGGAAATATTCTGTAATTGGTAACTTTCCTTTTTATTTAAGTGTAGATTCCTTTAGGGTTGGTGTTTGTATGTAGAGCACAGCCGTTTATAATGACTTTAATTTAAGAGCACCTTTCAAGTGTCCAAGGACACTTTAGAATGACACTGAGGTCGAGGTCTCCAGTGACTTCGTGCCGTTGTTGGTGTTGAGTGTCCGTGTTGTAACCCTAACCCTGTTTCCCTCCACACAGACAAAGGCAGCCTACGTGCTGTTTTACCAACGGCGAGAGGGCGAAGGCCCCTCCAAGCCTCAGCCCTCTGCCTCCATGGGAGGAGCCTGTGAAACCACGGAGGATCACATGGACACCAACTGAGCAGAGCGACTGCTCGTGGACACGCACTGAGGCTCCTATGACTAATAGAGACACTTTGAAGCGCACACCCTAAGCTACTTCAGTGACAGAATAGTCAATGTTATAACCTCCCCTCCCCTCCCCCACAGGCCCGGTGTTTGATTTGATTTTTGTCTGATGCATCGTCACCTAGAGCCAAAAGCCTTGTCAGACATGTTACCCGAGAGACTTCCTCCTGGAGCCGGTGGCCTGCTTAAGTCTGAACTTAGTTTACTAGTTTGATAAGAGAAAAGAAAAAGGAATATAAAAGGCTATACATCTTTCACTGGACGAACAGAATGTTAGAAGTGCCCTCTAATGCATAGTTACACACAAACTTTTCTGTTTACCATAAGAAGAGTCAGAAATAAAGTCAAAAAAACAAAAAGCCAAATGCACACCATGTTTCAACCAAAGCGTTCTAAGTTGTACATGGTATCGACATGTAACAACTTTTTTGCGTAACAGAAAATAGAAAAAGCACCCCCGTTCTTTAATTTAATCCCGCTATGTGCAGATGTATTTATGATTTATGCAAAGCTGATATTGTGATGTGCACAGAGTTCAATAGCTGATGCGCTGGCTAATGGATTGAGTGACCTTATGCTTTCTGCAAAGAGTGGAACCGATCTATCTAAAAGTTAACTGAAGACGCCGTTCTACCATACACACACACACACACACACACTGACCTAGCCATGTTGCTCACGTTCCTGGGATGTAGGTTCGATGAAAGCTGGTCAGAGGCACAGCGGAAGTCTTTAAGGTTCTGTTAAGTGGGCAGAAGCTAATCATGTTCTAGCCTGTCGTGTTAGACCTTGACCCCTGCTCGTTAAGCACAGCATGCTCACGCCGTTTCCCTGTTTAAACCCCTGACCATAATGAGAAGTCTCATCCTGCTAACAAGGTGTACTACTTCTCTTTTTGTGTATCATTACTGCAGAAGCGGCCTTTAAATCATGTGACCTGCTAAAAAGGAGGGACTTTTGAATTTTATAAGGATTGATCAAGTCTTGATCATGCCCACTGGGTCACCAGCAATGGCTGGTCTTTAACAGTCTTGTACATTATTGCCGCTCTGCATTACAATGGCTGTTTTATTTGTTATGTTTAAAGCACACAAGTCAAGCAAAATTAAACTGCTGGTGCTAAAAAAAAGACCAATCTGAATTTGAATAGTCCTGGCTCAAATACCAGAACCCAAGACTCCTCAGGCCATTAGATTCAAGAGTTTATTTAACATCTTTCAGAACAATATTGGTTATCCAAACAGTTTGAAAAGATGTGCCTTTGGATTTTCATCAAAATGTTGTTGTTAGAATGCTAATATATGTAACGCCTTCACGCAGGCCAATTTCTCTGACCGTTCCCTGGCATTGAAAGGAATCTATTGGCCTAATTTGGGGCTCCCATGGGAAGTGCAAATACAATGAGTTTCTGAATTAGAAAAAATTTAATTACAACCTTGATAGTGCTTTAATCTGGCTAGGTGGCTTTAGAATGCCAGTTTAGCGTGTTACCCTTTTTGTTCAGACATTAATTTCACCTAAATTGTGTTGCAAAAAATCCCAAAGTGGGCGGTTAATTTTAAGGGCATTTTGACCTGGAATGACCATGTAAAGTTTATAAATTTTATACTGAAATGGGTGCTGTAACTCCAGCAAGAGAAGTCCTAATGTGGTAAATGAGACTGAAATTTGTGAACTTTTCTTTTAATCTATAAAACTTTAAATGGCTGCTGCTTCTGATTGGCTATCACATTATCATGAGAATGGGATCAGCACCTTTGGTAAAAGGCGTGTATAGGCATGTTTAGCCATGGGATGAACTAAGTCAATTAGATATTAAAATATATTGTGTTCAAGTCTTGCTTGTCAGAGATAAATTCATGTAATGAGTGTAGAAATGGTCTGATAATACACCATTTCCGTAACATTGACTGACAAAAAGGTCTAATCTAATAGGGGAGTAGTTGTCAGTACCAGCCAGAGAGACAAATGATTTTTGCTTTGTTACTATCCTGTAAGTATTGTAGTAGGATAAATTTACCACCCTGGATATAATAACTTAGTCAACTGAGAACTTCCTGTGTCATACAGTGTCAGCCTCATGAGATAATCTACATGACATTAGAGTCCTTTCTCTGAAGTCTTGTGCTAGTTCCATCAGATGCGACAGCATGGAAATGTCTACAGGACTGACAGTGTCCTTTTGGCTGCTGGTTGGTCCCTCTATGATTATGCCCCTCTGAGAAGAGTACATTGATAATAAAACCATATTCACACCCATCAATAGAAAAGCTTTATGTCATATCAGTAATATTCTATGAGGAGTTAAAAAAAGACTCAGCTGTACAAAAACATGATTTTTTTCAACACATACTTTATCATGAGAGCAACTGATTGAACATACATTTGCTGTTTAACATAATGAATAAATGTAAATATTTACCATTTCGAGTAGGTACATAATTGTGTCCAGCTATTTATCATATTGCCAATACCTGCAATATTTGTTTTTAATGGACAATATTTGGATTGAAAATTAAATAAAGACTGGAAGCCGAAAAGGTTGCCTGGTTTGGACGAGTTGTTTTTATTAATGTGACAGCATCTTAATTTCTGTTTCCAAACTTTTAATACAGATTTATGGTTTTGAAATGATTCTTTCCCACTTGTGATTGTATTGC
This sequence comes from Galaxias olidus, assembly GCA_026901105.3. NCBI lineage: Eukaryota > Metazoa > Chordata > Actinopteri > Galaxiiformes > Galaxiidae > Galaxias > Galaxias olidus. The sequence continues at coordinate 96,495 of JAPMUY010001011.1, forward strand.
ACAATCCCAATAATGGCAGAGATGACACTGCAGGAAGTGCCAAGCCCGCACAAGAACCCACAATGTGGTAATATTTGAGCAAGTTTATGGCCTTGACCAACTACATAGATAAGATCTGTTTCTGTACGTGAGTTTTGCTAATCAAAAGGTTTAACCTATCTAAGCACATATATCATGGTCAACACATTTACCTTCAATCTGTTTATAACGTAATTTTTTAAAGGCATGTGCATTAACTCAACAATAATAGAATGATGTAATGTTAACTTTACTTTAAACGCATTTCACTGCGAAGTTATTTGCAGTTTGCAAAGCTATTTTGAAAGCAGTCGCACATACTATTTAGTTTTTATAATTACATACTAATTTTTTTATAAACCTAAGGCATATTTAAAACTAAAGGCTGAAAATTTGGCATGAGTATTTAAAATATTTACTCCTAAAGTTAGTCATTTACAGCTGTTTCTAATTTACTTTTTGCATTTTTTGGTTACACTTTGATCCTATTAGAAATTGTTCATTGAGTTACCTCATTTTGATCAGTCTCATTTTGCACGTCAGAGTGACTTGCAGCTAGCTGGCATTGAGAAACATGATCTAGCGGATTAAAATTCTGCTCTCAAGGTGGGTGCCATAGCACCGTTTGCCTCTAAAGACTCAAACACACAAGAATTCTTATTCAAATACATTTATTGGTCCCAAATACATAAACCGCAACTGTGCTTTACATGAACCCAATACAACTAATTCAAGGTAAAGCTTTAACATGTCATCAGATATGCCTCACACAAAATCTTTGGTTTAAGAGGATATCATCATAAAGTAAAAGCTCACACTATAGAGGCATTTTGTACAGAAGAGCACAGCTGACTTAAATAGATGTACTGTCACACAGTCTTCCAGGAGCTATTTCCCATGGTAACATAATTAGAAAGTAATAAAAAGGTGTCGCAATGCTCGGACTGTAGGACGGCTTAGCCTGGTAGGTTGAGGAGTTTCTTGATGTCTCCTTCGATGTTGCTGGTCAGGAATCTTCTGCTATAGCGCTTAAAAGGTACTCCATCTGGCCCAATGAGGAACTTCTCAAAGTTCCAGGCAACATCATTTCTGCAGACAGGACTCCAGATGATGCACTTGGGGTCATTCATGAGGGCCATGGGGTCATCAGTTGGGGATGGCAGTTTTTCCTTCAGGAAGGCAAACAAGGGGTGGGTATCCTTTCCATTTACATCTACTTTCTCCAAGAGCTGGAATTTGGGCTCAAACCCATTTCCTGGACGGACATACTTCAGGGACAAGAGAATTTCTTCATTGTGACAGTTCTCCTGTTGAATGAATAAAACATAAACAGCATTAATAATTACTGATCAATATTTTTTATAGTAAATATAAACGTTTAGATGTGAAAATACGTGTTTGTGGCGACATCAGGCTAGAAGTTGGCCATGTTATTTCCACAAGGCACAAACATACTTGTGTGTACGTCTGTAAGAGCCACATGAATGGCCCAGCCTCCAAAACGCCAATCAATCGTAATTGTGATCAGTGATGCCTCATTGTTTAGCACACGTTATTCATATAATAAAACATATAGCCTATGAAGCAGACTTTGAAAGGCTATTCCACCAAATCTCCAGTCAAACGGGTGAGCAATGAATCAACTGTGCAAGTTTGACGAAACAGAATCCCCCTTACCTGATGTCCGAACTGATTACAGGGAACCCCCAGAACCACAAGCCCCTTATTGGCGTAACGCTCGTGGAGCTCGTTCATCTGGGTATAATCCCTGGTAGTTGTACCTCAGAGCGAGGCAACATTTTCAATAAGAACAACTTTCCCCTCAAGTGATGCAAAATTAAACGCTTCCCCAGTTAGAAGCTTCGCTGTCAAGTTGTAGAATTTGGTCCCAGACATTTTTTTGCTTGTCAGTGTCGTCTCCGCAGTTGTCTAGATGCACGTCTGTCTAATTTAACCAGATTCGTTCCTACATTTATTGCGTAGCTAAAAAGCTAAGAAGAGGATGGGCCAATCGCTAGGCGTGTGCTAAGGTGTGCATGATTCGGCCTTCCGTGTAACCCGTTTGACTTTGGTACTAGAAGATATGATTTTTAACCCCGCCCAGTCGGTCTACTTTATTTAACAAATCGTTCTTAAGGATTATTCTTAACTAGAGACTATCTAAAAAGTATCAGTGCACATTTCATTCAAACAACTATATACAAAAATATTTTCTTTTCTTTTGACTCCATTCTCTTGAATTGCGTAGTAAAGAAAATGATACAGAAAATGCAAAGATTTTTTGTTGACTGAATCTCTAGACCTGCCATTACCTCCATGTGACCCATTTATTAATGATGATCCCAAACAATGACGGCGTCATTGACGCGGGAAGGTTTGTTTTAGTTCAGACAACAGGAAGTGCCAGCTTGTATATTTGCCTACTAGGGGCAGAAAGTAGGTGATTAGAAGTGTAGGAATTAGTGAAACGTCTTATAATTCTCATTAAATTGACTCATCTTCTTCTCATTGTATTCTATTATGGTTTTGGTACAAATGGCAATTGAATTCTAAAAGTTTATCACAGACTTGTACGACTTTAGCAATCTACATCTCGTCTACTACTACTTTGCTAGCGTAGCTGCACATGACTGTCACCAGTAAGTTTAGTTAGCTGTCTGTTGTAGCTGTGCATTATACGTCATTTCCATCAGACAGAGATCATTTAGAGATGTTGCGTAAAAATAAACGACGCTCCTCCGTGGATAAAGCTGGTGAAAGTGCTGCCCTGCCTGACATGACAAGTAAGCAACTAAGTTATACATTTAAGACAGTAACTTACGTCGTCAGTTGACCCAGTCAGTTTCCATGGGAGGGTTGCATGCAGCTTCGCAAATTATTTTATGGCTACCTTCTTTGGTTTTGTGTGATGCCATTAAATTGCTATACCCTTTCTTTATTATTGTCGCTCAGAGGGCAAGAAGAGTCGCCCAAATAGTCGTCAGCCAAAGGCTGTGGTTCAAGATAGCAGCGATGAATCTGTCTTTGGACGTTTTTTAAGAGAGGCAGGTGTCTTCTTAAGACAGGATGGCACATCTAATGAAATTGGTAATGATCTCAGTTACCTTTTAGCGAAAACGTCTACCCTATATTGCTGAGATGACATTTCTCTTTTCTAAAATTGTTGTGCAATTGCATGTTATTCAATTATGTAAACGAATTAACCCTTTTTGTTTCTGCAAGCTGTTGACCAGGTGGTCTTCCAAAAACGCATGCAACAACAACTGCGCAAGAGTCCCAGGTATCCTGCTGTGAGTATAGGAATTAATTTGAGACAACCAAGTAACCTGTGCATTAAGTTTTCTAACAGCAGAGTGGCATGAGTTGATGACCCTGTCCAACAGATTGTCCAGGAATTCATCGTTGGACTAGAATCTTACATGGAGGACCCTGAAAGGTTTCAGAACTGTCTCCTCCCCTGTGTCCCACAACTCTCTGATGGAGATTCCAGGTAGCTAATACTCTATCAACCTGATGATGGGGTAGAGCAGTACCATTGTATTGTGTGTAAGACCCAATCGGAATAGTGTTCATAGCTGTGCTATTATTTTTGTTTCAGCTCCGTCACTTCGTTCCAGGAGAGTTTGTTTCGCCTGCTGTTGGGGATCGAGACGTTGCAGGTATGGCACTTCAAGAGACATCCTGAAATCTGATAAGGAAATGAATACTTTGAATCTGACGTCTCTAATAAATAATCTGTAAATGCCATTTGAATTCAAATGGAAAAGAAATAATGCACTCTTTTTTTAGGCTTCAGTTATAAACACCTTGTTTGAGAAACTACCAGAGTTCATGTTTGACAGGTCAGTATGTTTTATGCAACTATTGTGTGCTTAAATCAAATCATTGTAAATAAGTCTTCTGTTAGCTTGCTATGACATTTGCTTTGGCTTTTACCCCTCACCCACAGTGCTGCAGACAGTGGACTGAATATCCCACGTGTCATAGTCAACCAGCTCAAGTGGTTGGACCGAGTCGTTGACAGCAAGGTGCTTATTTCTACGAATACCGTTGTTTGAGCTGTAACTAATATTTACTATTTATCTCACCTTCATACGCACCCTAATTAGTGGTGCTGGGAGTATGTGATTATGTTCTCTACAATTACAATCATTACAGGAGCTGGCAAACAAGCTGATGCAGCTGGTGTCGGTAGCTCCAGTTGACATTCAACGTGACATAATCAGCAGTTTGCCCGAGATCCTGGATGATTCCCAGCACAATGACATCGCCAAGGATCTCAAGTGGGTTAACCTTTGAGTCGGACCAGGCGGCTACAGCGGAGCCATATTACACCTGTCGCATGGAAACTAATTGGTTTACTGAGTTTCTTCGTGAGGTGCCTCTTAGCTTCATAGGTGTTTAGTAGGTGTTTGTTTATCATCACTTTTTGTCTGTCCTCCGCAGCTCCTTGCTCCAGGAAAACACACAGTTAACTGTCCCCATCCTGGATGCCCTCTCCAGCTTGAATCTAAGCACATCTTTACTCTCTGAAGTAAAACACATACACACACACACACACACACACACACACACACACACACACACACACACACACACACACACACACACACACACACACACACACACACACACACACACACACACACACACACACAAACACTATACAATACTATTAATTGCAGCTCCAGACTAACATTTTACACTGGTGGCAGTGTTGCCACTGAGTTTTTCTGTTTGTGGCAGTTGCAATCAACGTGCAATTTATTTTTAAGTGGTAATAAACTGGTTGACTAAAATTTTACTTTAGGATTTTACTACAACAAAACAACACCAATGAAAATCAAGTGGCAGCACTGCCACCAATAATTATTTTAGTGGCATGGGACAGACTTTGGTGGCAGTCTGTAGCCCTGAATTTGCATCCTGTGTTGAGAAAATGGTTTGCAGTGTTGTTGTTGTTCCTTCAGGTGCGTGGGGCTGTCATGGCCACTCTTTCTGCTGTGCAGCTGGAAGACCTACCAGTTGTGGTCAAGTTCATCCTGCACTCCATCTCCACCTCGGACACATATGAGGTTAGAACTGTCTGTCCGTCTCCATAACACCACTGCTTGTAGGCTGCACCACAAAATCCACATCTCTGTACAGCCTGAATGACTGACTGTCCCTGCGTGGTTTCTCCATGGGCAGGCGGTGTGTGACCTCCGTAAGAAGTTGGAGCTGGAGCTGTGTGTTCTTCCCTCAGTGCTGCAGGCCTCCCAGAGCCGAGCCAAGAACAAGGGAGCAGCAGGGTAAGATTAAGAGAGCATACCTACAATTGGATCTGTGATTTTGTATATTCTATATTTTATCTCTGTTGGTTGGTTCACCGATGATTTTCGGACCCCTTTGTCTTTGATCGGAAACTAGCTCTTCCGTCGCTGCAGCCTCGAGCAGCAGCCATGACAGTGTTGCTCTGGTGTTGGATGGTATCAAGTCAGCGGTGCGCTTCCAGAAGTCCATATCCGAGGCCTGGCTCAAGGTAGAGCCACTGTAAAACACACTGTCACGTTCATGAATAACAACTCTTCTATTTTCTGACGCGCCTCTCTCTCTGTGTTTTCTCTCAGGCCATAGAGAATGTAGACAAAGCAGAGGATCACAAGGTGAGTCTCACGCCTGGTGCTTGTCCCGTTTTCATTCCTTTGACTGAGAGCTCCTAGGTGAACGGGTGTTTTCAGTGAACCTTTAGTGAGTTTTGCGTCTGTCCTCGGCTGTGTCAGGTGATAGACCTGCTGGTGCTGTTCATCCTCCACTCGACCAACGCCAACCACAGCCGGCGAGGGGCTGAGAGGCTTCTCAAGGTGAAGGTCAGGGCGGGACAGATCCAGGAGGCCCTGCTGCAGAAGACCTTCAGGGGCCACGCTCAGGTGGAACAGCCTGAACACACACACACACACACACACACACACACACACACACACACACTGTCAGAGGGTTGGATTGTTATTTTGGGAGACGACGTTAGTCAAATGTTTTGCTGATTTGTGTGTGTTAGGTGATGCGTGGTTACTTCCCCTCCATCCTGGCCCTGGCTCAGAGCCTGTTGCGCTCCCCTGACTCCTGTGTGGTGCCCTTCGGCGGACACATGTACAGACTCTCATTCACTGCCTTTGACTCCTACTGCCAACAGGTGGGCCCTGTGTGTGTGTGTGTGTGTGTGTGTGTGTGTGTGTGTGTGTGTGTGTGTGTGTGTGTGTGTGTGTGTGTGTGTGTGTGTGTGTGTGTGTCGGTTAATAATACGGATGAGAAGTGTTGCTCGCTCCAAGTCTGTTTGACTTGCGTTAATAGCGGGCGCTGTGTGTTGTGTTGTGCAGGAGGTAGTGGGCTCCCTGGTGACCCATGTGTGCAGCGGTGTGGGAGGAGAGGTGGACGTGGCTCTGGAGCTCCTATGCGGCCTGGTGGCAGACCGGCCCTCCGAGATGGCCCTCTACGCTGTCTTTGTCAAAGTGAGGGGCCCTTTTTCCATATCAATACACTCCGTCCGAAGATCTTTAACGGCTAAATGACCACGCGCATCCTTTGGAGACTAGTGTTCTTGGGGTTAAGCTGTCTGTGTGCTGTGCTATGCTTTAGGGCATCCTGGACTACATGGACAACCTGAGCCCCCAGCAGATCCGCAGGCTCTTCCACCTGCTCAGTGCCCTGGCCTTTGGACAGCAGCAGCAGGGCAGCCACATCCAGGTAGGGGGGCATAGCGCGCACCTCTCTGGCCGTCTTTAAGTCGGTTTGGCTCCGCTCCCTCCTAAGTCTCCTCTCCCTTTCATCAGGACGACATGCACATCGTGATTCGTAAGCAGCTATCCAGCACGGTGCCCAAGTACAAGAGGATCGGGATTATAGGTGCCGTCATGGTGGTTGGCAGCATGGCCGCTCACAGGTAGTTTCTGTTGCTCACTACTCCCCCTGTTACTCTGTTGGGTCCTATAGGGTGTATCCATACTCTAGATTCTGTCTCCTTTCCTTGTCCGTGCAGGTCCAACGTGGAGGGTTCACTAGAAGGCACTCTGCCCAAAGAAACCCTCAGGCAGGTAAGTAAGGGACAGCGACTATTGGTGAAATCAATAGAAGGCTGATGGATGTAATGCAGCCTTTCATGGTGTGTGTGTGTGTGTGTGTGTGTGTGTGTGTGTGTGTGTGTGTGTTGCAGGTGACTGGCCTGCTGGAGTTGGTGAAGTCGTGCAGCGAGAGCTCCCCTGAGGCTGCAGCTCTGTACTACGATGAGCTGGCCAACCTGATCGCCAGCTGTCCCCTGGACCCTCAGGTCCAGGTCAGTCTGCCACTCCAACAGTACAAGACTTCACTCTCTTCTGATAGACATTTTAGGATTGAACTTGTAGAGATGGACAGACAGCCTTAGAGCATCCTGTATTTCACGAGGGTGGACCTGGTTTGAATAACGCATCTGTCCCTGTTTGTCCTTGACGACTCAGACCTGCATAGGGCAGAGTGTGCTGGATGACTTCCAGGATGACTTTGTTGTGGACCTGGGGCCCGATTTGTCTGGGTGAGTGTTGCGCGAGGCTACTGGCCGGACTGTTGGCTCAAAAAACACGACATGAATATATTACGATGCACTTTGAGGCCGCAGGAAAGTGTTCACCTATTGTTGTGCACTGGTCTTGCTTGTAAGAGCTGTCTGTATGTCGCAGCTCCTTCCTCCTCCCTGCCTGTGTGTCGTACAACCTGGACGAGGACGAGAGTCAGGGGGGCATCGCCATCAACCTGCTGCCTGTGTTGGCTGAGGACCTCAAACACAAGGGGGAGCCCTGGAGTCGAACGGAGAAGAAGGCACGCAAGTAAGGCACCACTCTGTCCTTCTGCAAAAGCTTCTCCTAATAATAATAATAATAATAATAATAACTTTAATTTAAGAAAAATTCCCAAGGACACTTTACAAACACAAGGAAGCAAATGAACCTAACCCAATTCCACATGTATTCCAATACTTGTACGTGTGTCCTGACGATGCTCCTCCCTGTGCTGTGTGTCAGGCGGGTGTCCCCTCTGTGCCTGTCGCCGTTCTTCCGTCTGCTGAGGCTTTACGAGGAGCAGCAGCACCAGGGGGACTTGGAGGAGATCGATGCTCTGCTGGGTGAGCACAGCGTTGCCCTCGTTCTTCCCGTTTACGATTCAGTGCTCTGTTTCGTTGGCAGGGTTACTGCACCTGTACTGTGGGCGAGTGATGTTCACCCTTAACTGTCGTGTATGTGTGTATGTGTATGTGTGTGTCAGGCTGCCCCCTGATCCTGACCGACATGGGCGTGATGGAGAAGTTGGACAGCCTGTCGAAGGCGGAGAGGGAGTTCCTCTGTGGCCTGCTCTTCTACACCATCAACTGGTTCAGAGAGGTAATGACATGCTCTACGATAGCATGGTTCTTGACTCAGGACAGGCTTTGATTCCTTTATTTTAGAAATTGCACTTAAACTGCCTTTTAGTGAAATCGCACTCTTTAGTCACACACTTCATGGTTTAACATGCTTGCGAGTGGTTTGAAGCACATTGTGAATTTTAAAGCGTTAACTCAAAGACTGCCTGGTCGTTGAGTTGTTGCACCTAGCCCATCGATAGGCGTTTGAATGGCCTCATGCGACCTCCTGGCTGCGTGCGCGTGTTTTGCAGGTGGCCAATGCCTTCTGCCGGCAGAAAGACCCAGAGATGAAGCTGAAGGTGGTGACCCGTCTACAGAACATCACCTACCTGCAGACGCTGCTGGAGAGAGCCCTGGCAGGTAGCCCTGCTGGAGCACGCCAACACGCTGTCCTCAGAGGAGGAAGCCACTTATCGTCTCCAGAACGTTAAAGTGTCCTTTGCTCCTCTGGTGTTTCAGCCACGCCTGGTTACACTCCCCCGCTGGCCAACTTTGACAGCGAGAGCACAGAGGGACCTGCCGTGTCCAGCTCTGCACCCCCTCAGAAGAAGGCCAAGAAAGGTAAGCAGGTCTCAGAAGAACTAAACTTAATTTTCCAAAACGCCAAACTGGTCTAGTGCGGGAGACTACACCGGAGAACACCTATGGAATATTTTTATGCCGTGTGTTTTCTCCAGATGGCACGGGAAAGAAGAGGAAGACGCCCGGGAAGAACTCCTCCGCCGACAGCTCCCAGCTGGAGGAGGGCGCTGAGGCCGAGGAGACCCAGGCGGTGAGGGAGCCACCTCCTCACTTTCACCTCTCGCCTGGCCGAGCCGCAAGGTCGCCCTCGTTCACCACTCTGCTCCCTCACTCCCTGTAGGAGCAGTCGGAGAAGGAGAAGGAGAAGGAGAAGGAGAAGGAGAAGGAGAAGGAAGCCAGGCCGGGGGTGAGCCTGGCAGCCTACCGGCCGTTCTTCCGGGAGCTGGACCTGGAGGTGCTCAGCGTCCTGCAGTGTGGCCTTCTGTCCCGCTCCCTGCTGGACAGCGAGCTCCACAGCGAGGCAAGACATTTGAACCCTTGGGCCATGTTTCTTGTCCTTGTTTAGGAATTCAACTTGTTTTTGTTTTTTTGTCACTTTTTTTCTTGAGTTAACCTGATTCTACATATACTATGAGGGATCCTGCTTAGGAAGGGCTTTATGGGTGGTTTGATTCGAGGTTTGTGGCGGTGTGCAGGTGCGACAAGACATCCAGCTGGGCCCAGCAGAGCTGGTGTTCCTACTGGAGGACATGCTGAAGAAACTAGAGTTCAGCCTGACCGCTGCTCCGGCCAAGAGAGCCTTCTTCCTCAAGGTAAAGACGCACGGCCGCCTCATAGTGTGTGCCACTATTAAGACGCCGGGGTTGGAGACACGGTGTCTCTGTGTGTCTCTATCTGTGTCTTGACGGTTGTTTCCGTGGCCCCCGTGCAGCCGAAGGCCGACAAGAGCGTGGGCTTCGCCCACCTGCAGCAGAAGAACCCCAAAGACATCGCTGCCTGCTGTGTCCAGCTGCTGCCCACCCTCTGCTCCCACCTGGAGAACTGCCACAACCACTTCCAGGTAGACGCGGCCGCCGCGCTCGCTACTCGGCGGGAAGTAGGGGTGGGTACGAGGGCACGTTCTCCCGTTCTGAACCTGTGTTTGATATGCGTTTGCACAGACTCTCCTCAGCGAGAACAACGGCGTGGTGGACGGCCCCGGGGTCGACGTCGCCGAGCACCAGCTGCTGTCCACCGCTTACCAGCTCCTCCTGCAGGTCCTGCACACCGCCTTCAGCTGGTCAGTGAGAGCTAGAAAACGAGAGGTAGTTTAGTCAGCTTACAGAAGTGGATGTCCTAACCGTTATCTCCTGTGTGTGTCTGTCTGTCTGTCTCTCTGTCTCTCTGTCTCTCAGGTCTGGTTTCTCCCAGCCCGAGCAGCGGGGCCTGCTGAAGAGTGCTCTAGGAGTGCCGGCTGGTCGACTGAAAGAGGGGTGGGCTGAGCTGAGCTTGGACCAGCTGATACAGTAAGCAGTGACGGAGGACGACGACCCTCTCCCATCATATCTCTGCCCAGCGCGGCCTTTTTCATTTCAACCGTTAGTTCTCAAGCGGCCCTTTGTGTCATGGTGCTGGACATAAAAGCGTCCTCTTCTCCCTGTGCAGGCACAGCGTTGAGTACCTGCTGAACTTCCGCAGCACCGTGCCCAACCTCAGCACAGCCCTGTGTCTGTCTCAGCTCCTCACCGCCGTGGCTGAGAGAGGGGGCAGCACGGCCGCGTACAGGGAACAGACAGGTCAGACACACACACACACACACACACACACACACACACACACACACACATTACTGTAATCCCATTGTGTTTGGTTAGAGTGACTGACTATGTTTAATTCCTTCTTCAGCGACCCTTGCACGGCGGTTTCTGTGCCAGGAGTGGGTCACTGCCACTGGAGAGAGAGAGCGAGGGATCAAATACAACGAGAATCTTCAAACTATCCTCGGGTGTGTGTGTGCGTGTGCGTGTGTGTGTGCGTGCGTGTGTGCGTGCGTGCGTGCGTGCGTGCGTGCGTGCGTGCGTGCGTGCGTGCGTGCGTGCGTGCGTGCGCGCGCGCGTAGGACCAAGGACAATTAAGTAACTAGATCGATAGAGGCTGACAGCAGGAGAAGCATTTGTGTAATGGTGACGTGTGACAATCTCCCCGTCTCTGAGTGTAGCATCTACCTGGAGAACACAGACGATGTGCTGAAGGCTGTGGAAGAAATCGCTGGCGAGGGAATCCCTGAGCTCCTCAACGCGGCCAAGGACGCCAGCTCCCCCACGTGGCCCACTCTCAACAGGTAGAACCAGTACTCCTCTGTCTCAGTTAATATGCGTTCTGTGAATCAAATCTCCACTGACCATTCGTCTCCGACTTTCCCCAGACAGACCTTCCTGGTGTTCTATAAGGGGATGATGGGGGAGCTGGAGAAGGCTGTGAGGAAGATCCCTGCTGGCAGAAACAGTGACAGTGTCGAGGTAAAACCTTCTGGAGTCCCCTCGGGGAGGGGCTGTGTAGGCTAGACAAATATACATTGCTATCACTGCCAGACAAAAGTATACTTGTTTTTAAATTGTGTGCGCGTGTGTGTGTGCGCGTGTGTGCGCGTGTGTGTGTGCGTGCGTGCGTGCGTGCGTGCGTGCGTGCGTGCGTGCGTGCGTGTGTGTGTCTATTTGTTTCCAGGTGCAGAGCGAGAAGCTGCTGACATGGAACCTGGCTGTCAGAGACTTCCACATCATGGTCAATCTTGTTACGGTAAATCAGATCAACAGACCAAAACCATTTCAATAACTCACTACATCTTGTTATTGTTAAAAATGGAAACCGCACCGTTGTTCATGAGAGATTCCACACTTGGGTCTTCCCTCTGGGTCTTCTTTGCCACACTGGAGGTAGTTAGGTAGACTTATGTGCCAGTGATGCACACAGAGAAAGAGTCATCATCCCGGCGTTCCTTCTTTTCTCTGTCTGCCTCTACAGGTGTTTGACAGCCGGCCAGTGCTCAATGTCTGCCTGAAGGTAATTTAAAAACACTGCCTGTACTGCGTACATACACACTTTTAACAGTAAAGGCTATGATGAATTGACTCCCTGTTGCTCTGTTGTTGCTGCTAGTACGGCCGTCTTTTCTTGGAGTCTTTCCTGAAGCTAGGGATGCCACTGCTGGATTTCAGCTTCAAAAAACACAAGGTAACATTTTTCAAACCGCTCCCACAGCTCCAAGTTTAAAGTGACTTTGGCTTTGGTCTACTATGTCAGAGATATGTGACCAAAATGTTTTTGGGTAATTCTGGGTTTTGGGCACATGTTCCAGTTAAGTATACTTACAATTTAAGCGAATCTTTGTAAAAAAAAAGTAGTATACTAGAGTTTGATTTCAGTATACAGTATGCACTCAGTGAGTAACATAGTATTTAAGTATGTGGTTCCAAATATAGCCTCTGTCTTTTTCTTTTTCAATGAGCTGGAGCTAATCTTGGCGGCTTAAACAGCCTGGTTTGGGCCATGACTGCAATTAGGACTTAATCATATTAATTGAGCAAGCTGTCGCAGCTCAAATTAGGTGTAAAAAGCAATCATGTTGTGACTACTCATGAAAATATAAGCACTTTTTGAGACACTCCAGCCCTATGTCCCAAGTTGCAGCAGTATTTAGTTGCCAGTCAAAACCCAACCTCTAGCAAATGATGGGAGGCACTGTTTAATCCAGCTCTCCAAAATATATACATGTCAATTAAAGCTATGGACTGCACCTCAATAGCACATAAAAAACACATCTCCAGCTTTTAATTACTACAACTTAACATTAAATTCCTATGTAGCAACTGTGTGTCTCCTCTCTTTCAGGAGGATGTCCAAAGCCTGTTGAAGACCTTCCAGCTCAGCACCAGGAGGCTCCATCACATGTGTGGGCACTCTAAGGTACGGCAATAAGAACCCAGGGAAGCAGTGCCTTTCTGAATGCAAGCGCTTTTAACAGGGCCACTTTGTTTCCAACCCCGTGTTTTGGTCTCTGGTCCATCAGATTCGTCAGGACACAGGGCTGACCAATCACGTCCCGGCCCTTAAGAAGAGCCTGGAGCAGTTCATCTACAGGGTCAAGGCTATGCTGACACTCAACAACTGCCAGGAGGCCTTCTGGCTGGGCAACCTGAAGAACCGAGACCTCAAGGTGATGTGTGTGTGTGTGTGTGTGTGTGCGTGCGTGCGTGCGTGCAAGTGTAATTCAGCAGTTTGTGCAGGATCTGATACATGTGCGTCTGTTTCAGGGCGATGAGATTCTCTCTCAGCAATCCCAGGCTAACGACGACGAAGAGGAGGAGGAGGAAGGCTCACAGCTGCCTCCAGGCCAGACTGATGATGAGGTATGTTGCCATTGTTATTGTCATCTGAGCTATTGAAAGTAATATGTTTACTGACCCCTTTTTATCCATGGCCTGTTGAGAAATGTCCTATCTAAAGCTTCCATGCAGACATTCGTAGAGTTGGGTGTTGTATAATGTGGTGAGTTGTGTGTGTGTGTGCAGCAGGGTCGATAAGATAAGTTGGACTTGTGTCGCGGACTAATCGTTCCTAGCAGACAGGAAACCATGTGGGTTGTTTATGCTGGTGTTTAGGACTGCTTTGACGACGTTGAATTACAGCACAGGTTGTTTGGAAGATAACTGAATTCACTTGATGTCCCACTCAGGCCATTGCAGAGAGCACACATTGGTTTCAGTGTATATAGTTGGACTGACATCTCTAAATCATATCGTCTGAGGGGTTATAAGTCGACAGACTAGAAGTCAATTTTAATTATTCATTCACTGTTTTGTTATTTTTCTGCTGTGAGACTATATAGATAACCCCAAATAACCAAAGATAGTTTATTTAAAATAGTAGACTGGCATTGGTACATATTTAGATGTTGTTTGTCAATTTACACAAGGCACAAATACAGTACGTTTTCAAATAATGATTGTCAAATAAATCCACTTACTACTCGCTAAAACTGTTTGACTATTAGTTGTACTATGAACACATTCAGTATAATGCGTTTTTAATATTCAGTTACATTTTGTAAATGTGTTTTCTGCTTCTTTCAGGCCCAGGAGAGTGAGTCAGAGGGAAGGAGGAAAGGTAACAGAGAAGAAGAGGGAGATGAAGAAGATGAAATCACAGATGACTCTGATGACTAGAATGGTACTGTGGTGTTGTAATACCCATTGAGCGGGGATAAGTAGTGTGTGATGTACCACGGTCATTGAAGATTATAGCCCTATGTCATGCATAATTAACGAGTTGGCACAGGCCACAGCATAGATAACAACTCTGTTACTTTAATTGTTTAATGAGACGATCTTGCCTCTGCAAGTAATTCAACTGTTATTTGCACTGCACGTACTAATTTTACTCTTTATTCATACTCTGCTTTACATGGTGCAGTAGCATTAAGAAGTAATTGGCTCTATATTTGCTATCGACATCTACCTGTTCATATTTTCTTCACAGCCAACTGTCCTTTGAAGTCAAATGTTACTTATATTGTGTTCTATTATGGAAAAAGACCGACCACCAGAAACTTGCTGTATAAATGAACTGTGTGGTCTATATTCCAAACAACAGTAATATGTTATATACATAAAATTACTTGGTCTAAATGGTGTGTTAGAAGAGAAACATTTGTTGACTAAAAGATGTGTTTAAAATCATATCTTAATCAGGTGTTTAACCATATAGTTTGTGTTCTGTCATGTTTTCTGTCATATTTTCATCAATGTTGAAAAGTTTAAATGTTTATAGATCTTTTTTTTTTACATAATTGCAAATATATTGAATTTAATTGGTTGCATGTTTTTGGTTGTCTTATTGACTCATTGATTCATAGTTAAGACTTTATAGGCATCCTATGAATATAACGCCCTCTGCTGGCCTAAACCAAGATAGAGGGTTGCACTGGAAGCATCACTGCATGTCCATTAGCGCACTGCGTGATCACGCGGGTCAGCAGTCACATAAATTATTATTTATCTAATATAAAGATTCAGAATGTATGTAAACGATTTTTTTAATGGCTTAATTTACAAATATGTACGTAAGCGAAACACAGTTTGTACACATCCACACCCCTATCTTAAGGCAAAATGGTATTTCCAGGAAGCATGTTCCTGTTTAAGAAATAAACAAACATTTTGGCTTTCAAGCCAATTCTCGTTGTGCCAGCCACCTTGACACGGGAAAAAGAAACATTTTCAATAACTTACCTAACATAACATTTTCACTGGCAAGCATTGTCAGCAATATTTTGTGTGCCTTTTGGTCTGTTTCGTTTCGTCTACGAATTTGACAAGAGGCATACTGTAAATTGAATCACTAGCAGCACCCTTGTCATTTAAGGCCTTTCAAGGCCTATATGAGAAACGATGTCTGACTTCATCATTTTAACCTTGATAGTGATTCTTGTCATATGTTTGATTGGGACAATTGTTGGATTTGTTCTTTATTCTGGACTGTTTTCTGAAGTCGTTGTGAAGACAGGGTCACCTCCTATCCGAAATGTTATTATTGCCTACAAATTCAAAGAAGGACCATACAAAGACTGTAGTGCTGTTTACACTGAGAGTTGCAGTATTGGACCTAAGCTTAATTCCATTGGTTTGTTCTACGATGACCCTAATCAGGTGAGACGATTGCCCAAATTTGTCTTGCCAAAATATTTCCTTCCATCGTTAATATATACAATCTTAACTATGCAGTGATTGTGTAACATAAACTACATGTTGAGTCAAGCTTAATACTATGATAGTGATTGTCAACATCAAATAAATACGGTGAAGGGTGCAAGTGGTACTGCAAACACGTCAATATTAGATTATGCTAAAGAATATTGTCTCCAGAAGTGGTTAACTTCATGAGTAGCGTTCCAGCCATACACACAATTTTTTACACAATAAATTAAATGCTAGGTGTGTCACTGCCATTCACCATTATGTTTGGTGGAAATTAATTAATTTAAACATAACATTTTTGTTAAAAAAACACAAGATCATTGGCTATAGGTAGGTTAGTATGTAAGTTGACTTGCTATAGAAAAATGTAAGTGTTTAAAAAAATTGCCATATTCTCAAAACATTTGAAAGCAAGAAGCCACGCCATGTAAAACCCCTTTTTGACCAGGTTTTAGTCTATAAATCATCATCTGCAGCCATCTTTTGGGGCCACATGAGAATTGCATTAGCAAGTCAGTCTGTTCCATGCCACGTTGCAGTGGTGATTTTCCCCGCTAGGTTTACATTGGCATTAATAAAGCTGACTCATAACTAGAGACAGCTGACAATGGGCACCTAGCCTTTTCCCAGTAGGGCGTAGGAAAACACTGAAACACCACTTCACTACTGCTCTAAATCAACTTTTGTGTTCAAGTACCTTTTGAAAGTTAATTCTATTCCATTAATTCCACTGCACTCAGTCTGGGTCATTCCCCATCAAAGATTCATATTGACTTGAAGTTCCTCATTCCGTTAGGGATCACAGGCTGTGTTTAGTCAATAAGCTGTGCCCGCACAGCCGCCACCTCTTATCTGTAAATGTTTACCGAGACTCAAACAGCTTGTTGCTTTACCAACAGCAGGTGGCAAACAGAGTGAATATTGTTTGAAGTTTCACATGGGAGATATAACACATTTAGCATTTTCTGCATTATGGTTTTGTTATGGTTATGGTATTGTAATGAGTCACCTGGCATACATTATGAAAAGAAAAATAAGTGTTTTAGTCACTTTAGAGTTTGTTTACTTTCTAAGGTCAAGCTGAACGCTGGTGCTGTTTGGTTGTGTGAAACAGAGCCATTAGAAGCTATGTCATTGCAGAGTGACACAGTGTCTGGCAGACTTTTAAAATGGAGCCTATACTGTTTGTCCAAGTGCATTTAAGCCTGGTCTATACATGTACAAAGGATATCGGTCAGTATTACATTACACTGAGTGGCCCATTGTGCTGTAGCTCCATCCGTATTACAATGACTTTTACCACAGAGTTGATTTTCGAATTCGGAATGGAAAATTTTAAAGTATCTCATGATGTTATGTGAAAGTGAAACTCGGCCTGTTCATGTATGAGATGAGTCTGTGTTTCTGGGTTTTCTGGGTGCTTTTTTTTATGCAAATTAAATGCTTTCTTTCCGTGGAGTCTCAGACCATGAATCATGGAAGGGGAAAGTCTGGTGGCGTTGCCAGTCACATCTCCTGACAACCTGATTGTTGTTGTCGTTTCACAGTCTTCTCTGACTGATGAACGCAGTGAGAGACGAGCCACCAGCCAGGGATCAGACCCTGCAGAAATCCAAACCACTCTCATCCAGTGTTAGCCTAGTTTATAGCCCGCTAGAACTAAGCAAACTGTGCATAGCTCTTCGTATTTTGTTTGTGATTTGCATGTCGCTTGTAGCTAATTATTGAGCCTAACATCCATTTTACAGTTACACTGATTAGGATAGTTTTGTTGACTTGCACTGCTGGCTGCATACCACTGAGATATAACCTTGAAAAACAAACTGATTTTGTGAGTGTTCTCTGGACTTTGCTCATTGTGAATCCATCTCACATTGTATTACATAATCTTTGACATGTCAATCAGTTGTAGGTCTTGACCTTCTTGGTTACGATTAGCCTAAGGGTCATCCTCGCCCTTGTCAGTATGATAAAGACTGATATTCACAGGAATATTCAAGGTAGTCTACTGCACAGCATAGTTATCAGAAAGGTCTGTTCAGACGGTAGGCGTATTTGGCACATGAACCCGAACGCTTTCGTTTGAGTTTAAAACAACGAGTGATTACAAGTTAATGCATTGTCCTTGTTCTCTGCTCTGTGGCTGCCAGTGTAACACACATATCCGTTGGCTTTGGCCACATTTCAATAGCTAAACTCACAGGAAGCAAGAAATGGAACAATTTAAACAGCTCATGGTAGTGGTTGTTGAGGGAGAACTGAAAGGCAGTATTTGAAAAGGAAAGATGAGCTGATCCCAGTTTCCACGGAAATGCCATGCATCTTTTATGACCTGTGTTTTGACAGTTCTTCGAGCAGATCTACATTTTAATATGTGTGTGGGGTATGCAATTAATGTCTCCTCACAAGCGTATCGAATGAGGGATAAAAAAGGCTGTTTGAAAGCAAGCAGCAGCAGCAGCCAGCCAGGGGAAGGGATTCCTCAATGTCTGCCTGATCCCCAGGGGGCAGGCTGGAGCCTGGCGACGGGCCCCACAGAATCAGCCTTGGAGCAAGACGGAGTTTCAGATGCTGGAGCTCTTCATTTGTTTTGGCTTCAAAGCTTCGTCTTCAAGGCTCTCTCCGACTCACGGACATTAGCTTGGGCAGGTTTCTGTCAGTGGTTGTACAAGATGCCAATCTTTTAAATCACCATTGCTCTAGTCTAGTGCAACAATAAAAACCATGAAACAAAAAAAGCTAAAGCTATAATATATGTTAAAACTATTGTGACTTGAGCTGAACTTTTCTGTTTTGATTGTTTGATGGCTATATCAGATGACGTATTGAATTTATTTACAGAGATGAACGAGATTGGGACAATAGTAAAGTTGCATTAGAGATACAGAATGCTGTGCATTATTGTCCACTAGATGGCAGTAAAGACATGTTCATTTAATTACAGCCATTGCGCTTGACAGCTGGGAAGGTTAAGTTTCATTAGCCATCTGAAATAATTTGAAATGGGCCTTGATCTTCGAAATTCAAACATCTAAGCGCTGACATACTTTAGAAAATGCCTTATGGCACTGTACTTGACCCCACCTCACCTCTTTGCGGATGGAAAGTTAACTGTTAGCCTAACAGTTTAGCACCTGGTAAAAACGGATATTTGACAAGCTTCTTCGGGCTTTTGTGGTCTATGCCTGTTTGATTTGACTGGCCTGTAGTGGTCAAGGGAATCGACATCCACAACCTTTCGCTGCCACAGGATGCAACCTTATATCCAATTAGCACTGTTAGGTGGGCCTAGTATAGCATTTTAGCTGTCTGTCTGGTAGATGCCATGTTCCTTTTCGTGTGGTAGTTTTGCTTTTGTGTCTACACTAGTATTCAGAGCATTGTTAGTGCATTGTGTGTGTGTGTGTGTGTGTGTGTGTGGCTTGAGTTCCTCCTAGCTGTTTTAATTGGTGTAATGCTGATCTCATTAGCACACAGGCCTGAGGCTCTTAGCTGGACCCAGACACAGGGGTCACCTGTCAGCCGGGGAGAGGCAGCAGCAGCAGCAGCAGTCTGGACGGTGGAGGGGAGGTCAGGTACATCCCTGGGAGGTTGTCCTGCTCTCCTCTCCTCTCCTCTCATTTTGAGCAGCTAAAAGAAATAAACAAAAGACACAACATTATGTTGTTTTGCTCAGTGTACGACTTCAACACAGTCACGGTAATTATAAATTGTAGACTCATCTTCTGCCGATTATTAACCAATCTCCAATTCTCAACCTTTCGAACCTTTCTGGAGTGACCTGCGTGGCGGGAGGTTTATACCTCATACGGAGGCCAGAGCTTTTGGATTCCACTGTGCTCCCAGTCGCCTCCACCTAACAGATAGGAAATGAAATAGGAGCCGTTGGATGTACAGGGGAGCCGGGGCCGTGGAGGGCAGCGGCGGGGCTGGGCGAGGCCGGGCGTGGAGTGGCGTGGTGTGGCGGGGCGGGGCGGGGCGGGGCGGGGTCGAGGATGCCGCGGGCCGTGCTGAGGAGGACAGTAACTTTAAATTGACAGGCGTCTGACTCACCTTGAGAGGTTGGCAACGCTCCGGCTCATCAATAAGAATCTCAGATCAGAGCGCCCGGCGCTGCTGCTGCACTCCCAGTCAAATGTATTAGCATTTCAGTGCCGCGCGCCTGTCTATCTGCTGCAACATGAAAGGAGGGCTTCTGGCGAAGAGTTGCCTCGATTTTCTTTTTTTTCCTCTTATTTATTTTGAAGGGGAGGTAACATGAGCCATAAAAAGGTAGGTGCTTAAAGGACGCTGGGATGTCTCCTCCCGCTGGTCTTCAAGTCAACACCAGGCAGGATCACGGACTCTCCAGGCTTTACCGGTAGCCCAGCGAAACCCTTATGGATGTCTGTGCAGTGGGTCTTAACGCAACAGCCCGAAGAGCAGTAGCAGCACATGGAGAAACCTTGACCACAATCCTGTTTTACACCTCAATCAAACTGCAGTTGTTCAAGTCAAGTGTCAAAACACATTTTGAACCATATCGGGTAGGTGTCTTGTGTTCCTTCTACCAACGAATATGTGGGATAGGTCTTTTGCTTCAGATTTTGGTGTCTTGAATCTCACACACCAGATGATAAAAATCCCTTTAAAGTCCAGCTGTCCGTGGCGTGGTGAAACCAGCTTGACAGGCCTGGTGAGAGCGACTGGCTGTGGCAGGCCTCCAGCCGCCCGCTCACCCTCCTCCAGTCTCTACACGTGCCAGAAGTCCCAGAGTGCCATGTGTAATTACCAGGGAGGTCTGAGTGCTGCCTGAAGGGACGAGAACTTTTGGGGGAGGGAGGGAGGGAGGGAGAGGGAGAGCTGTGTTTTGGAGAGGGGAGAGGGGAGAGGGAGGGAGGGAGGGAGGGAGGGAGGGAGGGCGACGGGATGGAGTTGGACAGAGCACAGGCTTTGCTTATTGCTCACAGCCGTGGCAAAGCTGGGGAAAGGGAGAATCTGAATTGGGGTGCTTGGTGTACCAACACGTGGCTAAGGGCAGATGGAGTGAAGCCGTGCTCCTAAACTCATTGTCAAAGAGAACTACTGGCTTCATGGGACCAAAGCAAAGTAGCAGACACTTCTGTCTCAACTTTGTAGGACTTTTAGAAGACAGTACTTTGTGAAATGAGGATGACATGAAGGTCCACAGCTGTGAAATGGGACTGGCAGCGCGCTGATATTTGACTTCAATGTCGCTTTAATGTTGCGTGTCGGCAAACACTAACATGGCCGCAAGGGCTCCTTGTTTAGCCATCTGTTTCTTTGCTGGATACTTTCTTTGCTGGCCCATTAGTTTAGCCAGACGTAGTCAAATACAAGCAGCATACCTGCAGTGCAGCCCTACTGGTTTCAATTTGGGTCCTGGTAGGGATCTGAGCCTGCTTTCATTTTCCTATGGGGGGGCTAATGTCTTCCAATTAGCAGCGCTAACAATGACAGCGAGTGACAGGTTGTCAGTCATCTTTGTGTTGTAATTTTGGGAGAGAGAGTTAGGGGTCCCTTCTTTGTAAGTGAACCTTGTCTGCTGGTGTGCGAATGTGTACCCTGCTACTAAGCTCTCTCCCTGGCCGTGTTTACAGAAAGGGTGCTATTTCAGCCTCAGGGTCTTACAGTCGTCGAGTGATTACAGTAAACAGCACAGCAACAAAAGAAACAGATCCTTCGCACTGAGCGTTGGTGAGCATTGTTTGTGCAGTAAGCTTCCTCCGCCCCCCTCCACAGCCCAATTGATTGGGTCTCCGGTTGAAATGTGTTAAGGACTTGCTTGTTTATCTGCTCCTCGGGCTCGGAGTTCCTGCTGCATTGGCCTCTCCTCATGCTTCACTGGAAACATTGATGTAAAGATGACGCCCAGCTCCTCGGAGGCTCCAAGCTGGCAGATCTATTGACTGCAGTGTAGCACACACACACACACACACACACACACACACACACACACACACACACACACACACACACACACACACAGGGCCTTTCCCAATCCCAAGCCCCTCAACTCCACTACAAAGTCAACAACACACAGATTCGAGAAGCATCGGAGCCTAACAACACTCCACTTAACGGTGGGGGTTGGGGGTTGGGGGGGGGGGCATCAAACAAACCGCTGGCCGGGTTCAGGGCGTCAGTCAGGCTGGAGTGTTTTCTCTTCTGGCATCATCCTTCCGCATCATCCCTGTTTAATGTTCACTCTGTAAGATCTCCGCTTTCTAACACACAAAGAGGGCCTACGAAAGACGACGCAGCAGCAGTATCTTTTGTTCTGCTAAAGCCCGGCCGGGAGTGAGGGGGCCGGCGTTAGTCCAGCTCTGACTGACTGAAGGTGGGCTGTTAGAACACCAGCCCCGGGGTCCGCAGAGGAACCTGTTCTCTCTCTCTCTCTCTCACTCTCTCTCTCTCTCTGTCACTCACTCCAACAGGCTGCTACTGTTCTGTGCTCATCCACGAGCAGTGGGGCTTTACTGGATGGCGTGTCCTCACCGAGAGAGTGGGAGATAAGTTTGATAACCGACACAGACTTCAAACCTCAACTTAATGATTCTAAGGGGGGGACGCGAAATAATCCCGCTCCTAATAATCCACTGTACTGTTTAGTTTTGGCTGTGGCCCTTGTTGATACATTTGATGATCCTTGGCCGGGCAGGGAGGCTGGTGGACTCATTATGCAGATCTGCTGGCTGCCGGGGGCTTTGAAACGACTTGAGCTCTCCCTTTGTTCCTGTCAAAGGAAGGGTGTGTGTTCCGCCGCGGCGGCAGGAATCCACGGAGGCTTGAGCGATAGCACACTGTAGCGAAGTGGAGAACAATGAATTCCCCGACGTCTCTGCCGGGAGGGAGCAGCGGAGAGGCCAGAGGCAGGGAAGATGAGGAGAGTAAATCCTCGTTAGGTGGGCCCTAATATAGAATTACTTCCACGAGGCCCGCTGCTTTTATTGATGGAGAGCGCCATCCGTCAAAACAGGCCCCCGTACCACCAAATAAAGGATTGCTTTTGAAATGACTTTTTCTCTACAACAGGTCCCCGAAGACCTGCTTTAGAGGAAGCAGGAAGCGATGAGAATGAGCCTCTTTGTGAGTGTGTGTGTGGGGGGGGGGGGGCATCTTGGAGTACTTCGGGGCTGGAAAAGCGAGCACTAAAAGTTTACTTTAATGACTCTGCGTTTTGGATGTAACGAGCCTGCTTTGCATCGGGGGGGGGGAGTGGGAAACGAAAGCAAAGTTTACGGCGCTGTGAATTTAGTCCGACAACGCTGCGGAACGGCGGTGCCTTCAAGGGCTCCGTACACGGCACTGCAAGCCGTGCTGACGGACTCGGCGGAGAGGCAACGGAGCCTCCAGCGTGTGCCGTGCCGGATTTGGTTCTCTTCCCATTGCCCGGCTGGGCAACTTGACAACTCTGCATCCAATTATGCAGCACCACGAGCACCACCGTCTTCCCATTACCCGACGCTCCAGTTGTCAGCCCGGGCCAATCATACGGCATTGTCAACTCTCTTCGGCTTTTTTTTTTTTTTTCTTGCACGGATGCCAGGGCGACCCGGCCTGCTCCCTCCTCTGGAGTGCACCGCTGTCTGCCATGGTGTAAGTCAGGAGAAGCTCTGCCTGGCGCGCTGTCGAGCTGTTTGAAATGAACAAAACAACTAGACAGGGGAAGACAGAGAAAGTCAAGTAGAGGGAGTGGTGTGGGTTCTCTCCCTCCCTAATTGCCCGGAGTCTCCGGCTATGTTTTAGCAGGCGCGGCGGAGGGAGAGGGAGAGAGATGAGATGCGGTGTTGCTGTTTGTGCCTGCCACGGGCGTGGGCTGTGAGTGATGGTTGGAGATCTAAATGGTATCATTAGCCAAAGCTGGGTTTGGCTAACAAGCGGTGGTCGGAGAGTCCACGGCGGGGGGATGGGGGGGGGGGGGGCGTGGGAGGCTATTGGTCATCCCTGCTTTACGTGAATGGATCCGGCTCTGCCTTATCAAAGGCTGCCAGTGTGTTGACATGGTGCAGCTATTACCTTGCAACGCCTGTTTGACAAGCGACGCCTTTCATCCCTTCCCCCTGCAGGAAGAAGGGCGCTGCCAAACTGCACCATAACTCACCCTCCACTGGCTGTGCATCGATAGGGCCCGACCATAACAACTCTATCCATATTGGCAGTGCGTGTGTTTGCTGTGCTACAGGATGTTTTAGAGCCCCAAACACGGCCTTGGTGGTTGTCATTATGGGCCCTGATTAACAGGCCGGGGTGTAAGCAGCGGAGGCTGTATAACTAATGCACTCCTGACAGAGTAATTCCTGGCCGCGGGTCATTATCTGACTCACGTTGACGGCTGGCGTGTCAGGTAAAAAGCCCCGGTGCCCCCGGCCGCCTGGCGGAGTGCAGATACGGAGCCCGTCCGTCATCATCAGTCAAATGACTCAGACAATGGCTGGGCCGCCGGGACGCTCTGAATTAGCGTCAGCCGGGGGGGCTTTTTACCTGCGGCGCAGGGCCATCATAAATGTAAAACAGAGTAGCGTTGCCTGGCGAGAGCGTCGAGCGCGCTGAGGTGAGGGAACGGTGGTGGTGGGCTCCCCCTCTACGCCGGTGAACAGGAGCGCATTAAAGGCAAACCTGACCGAGGTGAGTTGTTGTTGTTGTTGGACGTTGCAGGGCGGGGTTCTGGGGGGGTGGGGGGCAGGGGACAACGCGATGAGCCGCGCACGCCATCTGTGTCCGCCCGCGCTGCCAGCTACCCCCGCAAACGGCGGTCGCCTCTGAACAGACGACGGCGCCACCAGGCCCTCGACAGCAGCTCTCTCTCTTTAAGAGCTGACCCCCCCTCTCATATCTCCCTCGCCGAGCAGCAGACACAGCCCGCAGCCAGACAGGAGCCCGTCTTGATTGACAGCTCAATGTCTTGATGTACGCACCCGCACACACACACACACACACACGCACACGCCTACGCTCGTGTTTGATCCTTTCATTTCTTTCTTGATGCCTTCTGTTGTTTCCCAGTTGTACACCTGCTGAATTGACTGTGTGGAGTCCGCTGTGTTGGTGGAAATGGATTGCTGTATCTTACGGCTCATTGTCCTCTTTTTGTTGTTGTTGTAGTCGTTTTTCTTTGTCTTACTTCTGGTCAAAACTCATTTTTATTCTGTTCGTTTGTGTGGGTCTCTCTCTCTCTCTCTCTCTCTCTCTATCTCTCTCTCTCTCTCTCTCTCTCTCTGGCTCTCTGTCTGCTCCCCAGAGGCCAGCTGAGCAGTGTCGCTATGCCGTGGGCAGCATCCTGAGCGAGGGCGAGGAGCAGCCAGACGAGGAGCTGCAGAAGCTCTATGAGAAGTTTGGCTTCAAGGTGTTCTCCATGCCTGAGGTGACCCATGCGGTGACCACCAGCTTCCCCTCCACCACCCCCCTGTCCCACCTGCTGGGGCCCTTCAGGGTCTGGCCCGAGCTCTCTGCCTACATTCAGGTACACACGTGTGCGCGCGCACACACGCACGCACACACACACACACACACGCAGACACGTACGCGCACACACGCACGCGCGTCAATTGTTGCCACAAATGATCAAGACCTTCTCTAGATTACGTCAGTAACCATACACATTTGGCACACATACACAAATTATTTGGACTATTGTAACATAACTAAAATGATAATTTATGAAAAAGAACATACTCTTGTCAATTATCTCTAGGCTTAATTTGCCCTTATGCAAATTTGAATGATGTAGTGTAATAACAACTTGCTTACTGATACTTCTTTCTGCTACTTCGCATTAAGAGAAAGACTTTCAGATGGAATATTCAAAGAAATTGTCAAAATACAATATTGCGTTTTGATTGCTTTTCAGTTAATATCCAAAGATAATAGGTGTCGGATAATTCAATGAATATTTCATTTTCGAATTTGGGGATAATGAACTCTGATCCTCTTTTCAGTTTTCTCCTCATCAAAATGCATTCCCGGTGTTGTTTAATTCACCCTATTAATATCGGAGCTCTTTAAAGAAGACGATTAAGAATAGATGAAGAGGTAGGACATGAAGGTGCGGCTGGATCCCTGGATTGGAGTGTGCGGGCCGGAATGGCCTCAAGACCGGCCGCAGAAAGCTATTGACATTTACTGATGACATTTACACACACGGATTCATTTAGGGGCATTCCTCTGCATACATAATGTCTAAAAGGGGTGTGTGTGTGTGTGTGTGTGTGTGTGCGTCCGTCTGACTGACTCGTACACGCCTGTCTCTTCATGTTAATTGGAGGAAGGGGGGGTTCCTTGAATGTACATCGGTGACTTCGTTCGACGGTTTAGCCTTTTGTAGGTTGACTCCAACAGTTGACATTCATTAGGCCTGTGATTGCCAGCGTGAACAGCCGCGTGTCCACCGGAGACTGTAAACCAGGTGGAGAATCCTCTCTCCCCAAAGGCGTTGAGGGCACTGCCAACAGTGTCAGTGGCCCTCTCATTGGCGTAGCCCCTCCATCTGTTGCCGTGGCGCTCCGCCGGGTCCAGGTAGGGAACAGGGGAGGGACCGGAACACCGCTCATCGCCGGCTCCCATTGGCCCGGGCACCGCTCTGTCAGCCTATCCGACGACAGCGTAAAGAGAGCCTGTGCTCCAGGCCGCACTGTTCCTGAAAAGGCTCCGTGGCTCTGACTGTTGACTTACATTATTCACACGGCTTCATAGGTTCCATTCAATTTAAAGGCACGGGGACAGAACCTGAACTTCAAAGGCCGTAGCTGCCAGAGCGGGGCCCTCTTTGCTCCGACGCTATTTGCTCTTCAAACACGGGGGAACCTCCACCACGACACAGTGTGGACTCAGATCAGGGAGAAGACACTCCCTGGTGTCCTCACGCCACACCGGGCCCTGGTGCCGGGGCTCAGGAACGCTAGTGGGTGGGGCGTGGAGGCTAACTGCTGCCACCACAACCGTAGCCTCCCCATCTAATGGACTCCCCTGCCCGGGTCGCTGATGCCTGACAGGGGCTATCAGCGGAAAGGCAGCAGGTCGACCCGGTTGCTTTAGCCGGTGGTTAAGGAGCCGGCTCCACTCGGCGGGCCACAGCACGTCCAGTGCTAACGGCGAGTGTGAGTGGTGGAGCGGTGTGTGTTGGTGGGTTGGCGCTGTACGGGATGGGCCCAGACCCAGCCAACGCTAGGCTGATGAATAATGGAGTCATGAAGGATACTGTGGTGGAGGACCATTTATGTGTGTATGGAATGTGTATATAATTAATTGAAAAAGTTGTTGGCAGAGGGGGTTTTCAGTGTAGAGTGGCAAACCCCCTGACGTAGGCGTTTTCCTAACCTTGTTGCACTGTACTCTTTGCTGCACTGTTACCTGGAGGACGTTTCTTATTAAGGATAGCATCCCCTGAGCCCCACCATACGCCAGGTGGGAAGCTGTCCTATCTTTATGCATTGGCAGACTGTTTTGTATTGTGTTTTGTGTTCTGTTGTTCTGTTTTTATTCCGTCTAAAGCACACTGTGTTCTGTACGATACATGAGGAACGACACTTTTGGCCACTCTGCTATCTCCCTAAAAGGGCAGACAAGCGTGTCACGGTGTCTTTAAGGCTTGGAAGAAAAGCTCAAACATTGCACTTTTGTTCCAGTACTGGGATGAACAACTTTTCCTAAACCAGCAGCTTGAGTGTCTCACTGTGGCAAGGTATTAAAACAGGGTTAACTAAGTATGCAGATAGATGCGTGGATCGATGAGCCATGCAAATAGTTTTTGTAAATGGCAGTGAAAGGCCTCTGTCCAGGACCCTAGAGAGCTCCCTGTTACCAGAGACTAGATGGGATTAGCTTGGTGAGCCCGCCCCCAGAGTCAGAGTGGCCAGGCCAATACAGGTGCCCCCCCCGCTCCCCCGCTGGCTCCTTGTCCAGTGGAGCCGTGCCTAGAAAGCCCATTCTAAGCCATTAGGGTGCTACCCAGAGCTGTGGCACACCTCCAGACCTCCAGGAAAAGCTGGCGGGTGGAACCCTGGATATATCTCTCTCACTCGAGCGTTCTCTATATCTGCGGTCTAATAGCATCCCTGGCTCCCCTCCCAACCAACCAGTTTACCGCTCCTAATCTCCTACCCACAAGAGTCAACCATCTCCAAGAAACGCTCAGAGGTAGAACTTCAGAGATGGAACGTGGGTTAGGAGTCTGTTGTAGTAGTTGTTTGTGTTTTCTTTTGTTGTTCCGTGTGGTGTGCGAGGAAGTGACTGCAGTCCACCGGCAGACGGTGGTTGTGCCGGAGGACTTGCACCGCGCTCCGCGCTGCGTTGGTGCCCGTCTGCGTGTCAGTCGGTGGTAAAGCTCTGGCAGTGTGTGGGCGGTGCAGGACGGCAGCGATTGGTCGAGCCCTCTAAAACAAAGGCCGGGTGATAAAAGGAGGGAAATTGAGGGGATAAAGGAGAAAGGAGAAATCTGTGAGCGACATGAAAGGGACTTCAGCGAGCCCTGCCTGAGCTTTGTGAAGAAACCTTCTCAGGACCTGAAGGAGGAATAGGAACAATAGTTGGGGTGTTATTTTTGGTGCTGACTCATACAAAACACCCTCTAGATCCAGGGGGGGGGGGTGGGATGTGCAGGATGCAGCGCCGTGTCCATTGAGTAATCTTCTTGAGCTGCTCTTTTAGCTCGTTTAACAAGGACAATGGATCATTGTCACGAGGAGATACTCAAACGCCAAGGATCGTCACCAGTTCCTCTTTGCGTTGTTGTTTTTCTTATTGTTGTGTATGTTCCACATAAGCATAGGTGTGAACTGTGCAGCTGTCATTTCATGGGAAGACTCGTATAGAACATATAGCAATAATGTACAGTATTATGTATAGTATAAAAGTGTAGCATCCGCATCCTTTTTCTTTCTTGCTAAGACAAACTTTTTCCGTTAAAAACCCCCAAAAAACTCACTGTCCTGACCTTTTTATGTCAAGACCTTATTTGGTCTTCCTACATGGAGAGATGTTTAGCGTCAATGTAAACAACAGCGAGTAGTCGACACTGTTAAGAGTGAGCGTTAAAAGCAGGAGGTATTGACGTTTTTATAGCTGCACTCCCCCAGCACCACTCTGTTCATGGTTAATTCAGCAGCCGCTCTTCCCCCATCGTCTTTCATGGTATTATTTGTTGAATTAAACATTGGGAATTGGTTGTGCTTGTCCACAGCCTCCATATTTAATGTCCCGGCTGGATGAGTGGGTCACCAGGGCTGGGGGTGGAAGGAGGTTCAGGTTCAGCCAACACGGCAGCCGCACTCTGGTGGCTCCACTCTGGTGGCTCCTGGCTCCTGGCTCCTGGCTCCTGCGGATGCATTGGCATACATATTTCATTTGGAAATATGGTGTTTGTGTTTCAAACCCTTGCCTTAGTTGTCAGTGTCGGTGGTGGCAGAAGCAGTGGGACGTTATTTGGGTTGTTGAGGGCCAACAGCAGAGGTCATCTAGGAGGTCATATATTTGCATGTGTTGGTGTCATGTAGAATTCTTGGTGCAAAACCAATGGCCCATGGCCAAGGCAAGTGTTTCTGCTGAAAGGAAGCCTCCGTAATATGGGGTCTCCCAGGGACTATGGGTGTCAATATGGGCCATTTGTGGGCTTGGTTTGGTAGCAGTTAGCTGATCTGTTCTAATGCACTATGCCAACAAAGAATTGTTTCTCCGATGGAGCAAGGATGTTGATTTTAGCATTAGATGACGACATGGTCACGCTTTGTACTGCACTGTGCATTGCTTCTACACCAGAGCACAGAGGCTTGTTGTTTGCTTTTAATTGAGGGCAAATCATTTCTCATTATAGATATTTGCCATTAAGTGCAGTGGGCAAAAGGAAACATTCGCTGCAGTGTGCTGGTTTTGTTAGTGCAACACAATGGTTTTGTGTTTATTTTTGCATACAGTGTTACTATGCCAGCAAGGAGACAAAATACTACATATTGATGTAAGATTCACATGGGCCAGTGTGCTGACTGGTGTGTCCCGATGCTGAGTCAATATCATAGTGAGCCGGTAGTTTAAGTTAGATTGTTGAGACTTTCCAGGGTTTGATGCTGGCCCTCCCAGCTGGACTCCACCGCCCTCTCCCAGGCAGATCCAGGCCCTGGCCGGCCCAGAGGGAGGTGGGGGTGGGGCTGACTGAGGCCGCATCACTCCCTCTTTGATGCTCTTCAGGCCCTCTGCATCTTTAATGCCCTCCGGGCCCCGGCGCTCGGGGTGCTGCAGACCCTGCGTAGGAGGAAGCCACGCGGCTCTGCCAGTAGCCTAGTGAAGTGGTGGGGATGGGGGGGCAGGTAGAGTCAGACAGTCATTGGGGGCCATGTGCTGCACGCATGAGCGTGTGAGATGGTTGACACGCGGCGCAACTGGTTCAAGAGCGTGTGTGTGTGTGTGTGTGTGTGTGTGTGTGTGTGTGAGTGCATAAACGCGTTGTCCGAGGGCAGGGCGCGGAGGGAGCCTTGGAATCCTTCATTATTAATGCCCTCCTCCCACAATATTGTTCCCTCTATTAGACTTTTATTGGCTAACACAAGGCGCAGGGCCCTGGGGAGCACTCGGAGCCCCCTTGAACCAAAGAGGAGCCTGCGTCCAGCCTGCACCGTCGTGGAGGTCCACACAGTATGGGACTGGCCTTCCATCGCCTTCTCCTCTCTGTTGTTTGTTTCCCGTTTGCAAGGCTGCACAGGGAAAGCTCAGTTCAGGAGGAGCACGGCTATATTTAGACTCGTATGACGCCGGTGACAGTTTCCACACTTGTTTTTCTTTCTATCCGTTTTCCGGTAAAAAGTGTTGCTGTGCCCAGGGCTCCTCTCCCTCCTCCTCCTCCTCCTCCTCCTCCTCCTCCCTGTGTTCCTCTTCCCTTCTGTCGGCGTGTGCTCGCAGGCTGGCTCTCCACAGGGGATTGAGGCCCAGGCTTTCTCTTGCTGCCTGCCTGTCTGCCTGCTTACCGCCGTGCCTGCGTTCCTGGGCGCACGGAGTGTAGCGCTCTCACCAATGGCTGCTTTCTTCTCTCGCTTATAGACGTAGAGTCCCACTAGATTGTGTCACTGTTCATTTTTCAATCTTCCCTCTTGTTTGGTCCCCAAGCAGTGGGCAGTGTGTCTAGCATCAATACGTTTAATTTGTTCTGTAGATACCGTCAGATGTTTCCCTCTTGGAATGTACTATATTGCAGTTTAAAAAACACTTGCAATTTCCTCATAAGTTAAAATGGTAAGATGGGTCCTTTTCTCTATTTATACCTTTTGAATCAATAGAGGAAATTTATTGCAGGTCCCTTCAGTGTTGTCCAACTTATGTAAGAATTCTTGTGTAAAAAGGTGTAGACTAGCTTTTAGTTTTTCTTTTGTGCAAATATTCTCAGTTTTTTGTTGGTGGTGCTCTTCATAGAGTTCCATTATATCACAGAGTTCCAGTCTGTTAAGTGTCTGGTAGAGGGAGCTGGAGCTCTTTTTGTCCTAGCGACAGGTCTGCCAATGGGGACAGAGAGGTGGAGTGCAGGCTGGTTGGTTTGTGTGGTTCCTATTGATTGACTCAGAACCCTCCTGTTCTTTGGGCTAATCTTGTTGTCTGATTGTCCCTGCTGTACATCACACAACCAGCTAGCAATTAGTTCTCCTTATTTTTATTCCTCTCTATCTCTATCTTTCTTTATTTTTCTTTGCACCAAGGGTCAGATCCATCGCTCACTCAGATACTCAGATACACCTCCCTTATTGGATACCGGAGTAAAAGGTTGCCATGGAAATACAGCTTTTGATAGTAGCGGCAATGTTCCCCGGCTGGCACAGGCGTGTTTTGTGTTCGAGCGCTCCTCTGAAGACTCTGTGAGTCCGTTGAAAGGAACCCCTGGCACGCCGCCAAATTATGTTAACCTTTGGAGCCGGCCTCTCATAACACTCGCGCTCCTTCTCTTTGTGGAGGAGTCTCTCAGCCCGGTCTCACCGACTCTTTCTCCCTCTGTCTCTGCCTCTTCAGTATTACCGCCGCACTCCTATGCTGCCTCAATTGCCTCATTCTGTCTGGGTCGGGCAAACAGCAATCAATGCTCGTCAACTTGCAAACAACCCAGACAGCCGCTGCTGTGCCATCTGATTTTGTCCCTGTCTCGTCAAAACGGAATATGTGGAAATTATAGGGAAGCACATTGTGTTTTGATCCCGGTTGATTCGGGTCCTCTTGTATTCTGTGAAGTTAGGGACACGCCCCTGTTATCAGCCCTGCTTGTCTCAAGCGACCGCGTCCAGGTGAGCTTTCCCTGACCCCCGGGCATGTGTGGTGCTGCAGGCTGGAACTGGGGAATAGAGGCGCAAGAGTTTAGGAGGTGACGGATAAGTGCCACCCCCCCCAAATACACACACACACACACACACACACACACACACACACACACACACACAAAAGCATGCATCCAAGCCTCTATCCAACGCATTGTTGAGGATCCAGAGCACAGGCTCTCCCTCACAAACACGTGTGCAAGCACATACATTTGCGTACGTGCACACCCACGCGGTCCATTGATTGACTCAGTTTCGGCTTATTAACTCCGGCTAAGTGGGTGAGAACATCTTGGCCTTTTAAACAGAAGTTCATGGCCTTCAAGATGCACCCGCCAATATCCTGGAGCTCGCATGCAGCTCGTCTGCCTCTGGCACAGCTGACCACAGGGAAACGTTCCTGGGTCAGAATAGTGTCGTAACTTCCCCTGACTCTGTCTTATAGATCGACCACAAGAAGCCGCATTGTGTAATAAGAATTTCAAACAGCCGGTCCAAAGTCATCCCTACAGTGGCTACAGCTCCCTCTGAGATAAAGCAGTGTGCTCCACATATGGAGGGCAATCAGAGGAGTGGGGGGGTGTGTGTGTGTATCTGATAGCCGACGCTGACCAGCATCTGTTCACTCTCACTGCATCCTGTGAAACCCCTCTCTGGTGTTTGTGTGAGGCCCTGGGTTTGATTCTAGGCCCTACAAAGATGTGCGTCTCTTTCGGAGGCTCTATGTACCCACTCAATGGGTTGCTAAAAGAGGTTTTTTACCCTTTTTTCTCCGTGTGTGCATGCGTTTGTTTGTGTGCGTGTGTGTGTTGCTAAATGGCATTGTTACCAAGCTTTAGCTTCTACTGCAGTTTATAAACGATAATTAACTAAATTAATATAATCATGATGATAAGGTTATCAAATAATACTTAAGGAACAATTAGTCTTAACAATTGAATGCAATTTTAAAAAGATGCATTTTTGGAGGTCAAATTGACCGGTTAGTAAAGTAATTTAGAAATACGCAGGATGTGGTGTTCATTTATATTTTATGCAGTAATCCAAAATAAGCTTCTGAAACATTATTTTACAATGGATTTGGTTTATAAGTGGGGCACCTCCCTTTCTGGGCTTCTGTTTAATTGAGTCCATGACATCTCCAGAAGCCAACTCCCTCTACATCCGCTCTCGGCATGGCCAGATATTGTTGAAGCATACAAGGACATAAGGGCTTTATTTGGTATTTGTCAGTGTAAGCTAAAATATGTTTTATGTTGATAATTATTGTCCTGATGTTGTCTTAACCATTCATTCAATTAGACCTGTTACATTGTAGTGGTGGTGCTGGTTTCTCTGTCAACCTGAAGGAAAGAGCATCGTGGACCCAGAGGCATAGCCCACGCACACACACACGCTCTTTCTCTCTCTCTCTCTCTTTCTCTCTCTCTCTCTCTCTCTCACACACACACAGCCTTTCTGGTCCCTTCTGAAAGGTCAGAGTCTTGGTTGCTCTAATTGGTTTCTGTGTTTTTAAATTTCCTTCTTCCACTATCCATCCCCCGCCAACCTTATTGGCTCTAGAAATTGTCTCTCGGTCATGTCTGTTTAGGAGGTGTTAAGACTTAAGTGGTGGAATATTGGATTGTCTTCTTCTTTTCTGCGCGTGGTTCTAGCGCCTCATCTTGCGTTTTTTTGCTATTGATTTCCTACTGTGCTGTGGAGCACGACCTGCCAAAGATAGACCTGCCAGGCCTGCCCAGGGACTGGGGCCAGAGCTCATCTCTCAGACTCCCAGCTCTCTCCTTTTTGCTCTCATGCACACACTCGCACAGGGGGGTAAAGGCCACTGTACTCTGCCACGGTGGGTGGGTGCATGTTAAGTGGAAGGGACAGTTGAGTGAGGAGGACCCCTCTGGGTGGATTGGCCGGAGAGCGATCCCGTCCCCTCCGGCTCTGGTGTGGTGCAGGGTGAGAGGAGCAGCAGCAGCAGAGGTGACGGAAAAGGGATCCGACGCTGACGTTTGCTCTAATCTCTAGAAAGCATATTTTTTTCTTTCTTTGTCGTTTCTTGGTTCTGCAGGCGTTTTGGAGAGACGGATACGTGGCGCATCCTGATTTTGATAGCCCCTTAAAAGGAGCGGGTTTGTGTGGATGTGCGCGCTTGTGACATTAGAAAAGTGTCCTTGTTTGACAAGTGTACACGAGAGGAGATCGTGTTGTCAGGTTTCCTAATGAGGCAGTGGGGGGTCCAGAAGCGTGTGTGCGCGTGTGTGTGCGCGTGCGCGCGTGTGTGCGTGTGTGTGTGTGCGTGTGTGTGTGCGTTGCTTGTGGGTTCCTTTCACACCGCAGTATTGGCGGAGAAGATGGATTGTGGGGGCGTTCTTGGGACAGGGGAAACCGATTGAAAAAGTCTGTGACGGCCCTGATCTCGTAGTTGAGCCTCATAACCACCGCCGTGACTTGAAATGACTAAATTAAATTGTGCTTCTGAATAGTTCCTGTAATATGTTTTCGATTGCTGCAGCAGACTGCCCCCTGGGTGCTGGTATTTTCAGCTGTAATTTTGCTCCGTGGGGGAGTTCTCTTTAGACGCCCTGATGACCGCTGATGGAGGAGTGGGCACACAGGGGAGCAGCGGAAATCACACCAGTACCATTCAATAAAAGCCTTTATTTAGGTGTGTGTGTGTGTGTGTGTGTGTGTGTGTGTGTGTGTGTGTGTGTGTGTGTGTGTGTGCTTGTGTGCTTGTGCCATATTTGTTTATCCTTCTGTCTGGGGGTGACAAATACCCAGAAGAATGATAATTAAACAACACAGAAAGACCGGGGCCAACTCCTCCACAACTTTTAATGATCGATTCCCTTCGACTCAAATTGAATTCGCCCGGCTCCTGTCTGCGCTTCATAACTTTGGAAAATTCATCGGGAGCGGCCTTTGTGATTGGCTGTCTGCATCAGATGTTCCCCAAGCTGTCAGCGGTTTCATTGTTTCACCAAGATTTTATTGGCCGAGCTTGGAAACTGTTGCCGGCCCAAAACTTGTGTGAGAGGAAACGTGGAGTTTGGGCCCCCAAGTCCAGACACAGGCTGTCACTCTGAGAGGCCTCCCCAGGAGAGAGACCTGCTATTTGGGCTTGGAAGCTATCGACGTGCCCTGATGTTTGCTGTCTGGGTTTGGAGAGACGGCTGCCGGGACGGAGGCGGCGATAATCGGCTAGGGAGGTCACAATCCATTCGTTACGACTCGTTGACACAGCAAGCACCGGCCGTGTTCAGGTTCGGTGTTCCAAACGGTTATTTGCCCAAGGCGTCAACTTTGAAACAGATGAGGGACGTGCGGCGTGCAGAGCCAGGTAGAATCACAAGTGCGGCTCTCTTCCTCTATTCTCTCCCTGCTTTATGATTCATCCCTGAGATATGGCTGCGGCTTTAGTATTCATGTATTCATGTCTGTAGGTGAATGTACCCATGGCTGAACCATTTTATCTGCTCACATGTCGATGTCGGAATTGGACATGGCTCTCTCTTACTTCCAGAAGGCAGCCCGGAATGATTTCTATCTGGTTGACGGATGGAGACGTGACCACAGGTGCCACTCGTTAGACCAAGGGAAACCAATCGGGCTGCAGTAAGCAGGGTGTTTGAAGCTCCACCAATATGTAATTGGCAGTGGTGCCCACCTTCCTACACCTATGAACAGGGTCAGGTTAGGAGGATCTGAGGAGTGGGGTAATGCCAGACATCTGCCATGTTTAGAATAAGCCTTTACAGATAAAAAAATAAATAAAAAGGGTTCATCATTTTGTCCAGACTTGCCGAGAGCAAAGCTACAGACGGTATTAAAACTAAGAGAGGAGGAGTACCAGCCCTGATTAAAAGGCAGCTTCGTGGAGTGGCAATCCAGAGCCTTGAGAGAGAAGTTTTCCTTTGGCGGGCGCTCCGCTGTATTTTGCCTTAATGAATAATTAAGATGTTTGCTCTGAATGAGTTATTGCAGCAACAAACACAGCAGTGATATCACATCCACAATTAAACACCTGGCTGCACTGTGAATCTAGACTTCATTATCAGCCTGCTGAATTATTAGTCACTGATAATTTACAGAATAAAAAGGATGATTTTGTAAAAAATCAAAGCAGCGGAATAAAGTCAATCGAGAGCTGAAGTGTCTATTGAATTTGAATTAGGTGTTGATTCTTCTGCCCAGAGATCTGAGGGGCTTTGAGGAGGCTGGCTGGCTGGCTGGCTGGCTGGCTGGCTGGCTGGCTGGCTGGCTGGCTGGCTGGCTGGCTGGCTGGCTGGCTGGCTGGCAGGCTGGCCGGGTGTGTGCTGCTCTTCTCCCCCTCAGTCTCCTGGTGCTGGGTGTCTCCTGTTCCCCTATCAGGACCAGGAGGACTCCTCAGAGCTGATAGTCTGCATGCTCTCAGGGGGCAGGGCCGAGGCACGGCGTTCCATGGGAGATGAATGGTGTTGATTAGGGGACAGAGGCAGCGGCAGTTCCTGACCTAATGCTCTTTGTCTTTCTTTATCTGTCATTCTCTTTCTCTCTCTCTATTTCTCTCTCGCTCGCTTGCTCGTTTTTTCTCGCTTGCTAGCTCCCTCTCTTTCTCTCTCTCACTTGCTCTCGCTGATCCACTTCTAGCAAAGAGCAGTGAAGAGCCATGAGGATAACAGTGTGCTTATCTGCCCTTGTTGTGAGCATGCGCTAGTTGTGCAGATGTGTATCCCGAGAGAGTGTGTGTGTGTGTGTGTGTGTGTGTGTTTACGTGGATGTGGCTGTCACAGTTGAGTTGAAGAGCTCATGTTTTTCGTGTCGCCAAGTATGTGGGTACGGGAACGGGGGCAGGGAGCTGTGTGTGAGCTGCTCCATTAGATTAGGGAGGCAAATTGATTGTTAGCGTGATGTCGTCTCCTTCGGAAAGTGCCGCTGATCGCGGGGGCGGGCGAGCGTGCTGGCGCCTAATTTGATCACTCAGTGGCAAATGTAATCTGTGTTACGGCCGTCAGTGAAGATTGGGATTTAATGCGCCAATGGGGTAGGCTGGGAGGGAGAGGGGGGGATGGGGGAGATTGTTCCCAGAACTGTGATCAATGGTCTCTGAGGCAAGCACCGTTGAAGGGGCTAACCAAGCTTGGTCTGGCCTTGAGATCAGGCAAGTGGTGCTCCTTTACATGCGTTCTAAAACTCCCTCCTTCTTTAGATACCAATAACCTATTACCCACCTAACAGTGAGCATTGGTGTATCCTAAATGAATATGTATTTGGCTTATTGTTATTTCAACGTTTCCGGAGGGAGGGAAGGATTCAGTGCATCCACTTAAACCCCTGTGGGTCTATTACCCGGGCAGCTCAGTCAGACAAAGGAGTCCATTAAAAACAGCTCATAGTTCTTCATCTCTGAAGTATGATGGACACGCGGCCATCGATCCCACTGGGAGCTGTGGTTCAACCCTCATTGATTTCCTTTGAAGGGGCTGCTGAGACACAAGAGAGCGGACTGGTTATCAGCGCCCCGTTATAAGCCCTTTTCTGCCCCCCCATGTCCACTCCCATTATCTCATGTCACGTCTGCATGTGAGGGGCCAAGTGCTACATTGACATGCCTGCCCAACCTGTTTGAAGAGACATCCCATTGGTGAAGGGGAGCCAAATGTGATGTGTGTGTGCGTGCGTGCGTGCGTCTGCACAGCGTGTGCGGAGCGAGGCCGGGGCCCCGATATCCATTACGCCTCTCCCCTTCAGGAATTCCGGCCTATTTTATTATTTCATGGGTGATAAATGTTACATTTCAATGTGCCTTATCAGATGGCGGTGTAATGGGGAAGACCTTTCGCCAGAGACCCAGCGGACTTTGACAAAGAGGGATGGCAGCGTGCGCGCCGGCCCTTTGTTGCCGAATGCTATTGTAGTGAAGCCACAATGTGCTCAGGCCGCTTGACAAAGCTTTTGTTCCGGCCGGGGACAAAGAGGGTCTCCAGTTCATCCTCCACCTTTTCAAGGCTGCCGCAGCGACTATCAAAGCTCTGGTGTGTCCCAGTCAACAGCCTTTTCCTCTGCTGCCGTGCGGCTACCGGGCCCACATGGGGCTCACCTCCGCTCGCACACAAGCACATGCTAATGTGACTTTTCGCTTGAAGCACAAAGTGGTTTAAAGGCAGACTCGTCTATTATTACACCACATCCGCAGCGAGGTGATTGTATGCTGCCGCTTGGAAGTTTGCGTGTGAGCCGGCGAGAGAAGCTCCTCCGCTGTTAGCGGCGGCGAGGACGGGGTTTGGAACGTTGGCACGCTGGTGTCAGGAGCTCCTAGGAAGCCTGACATGCACCGCCCTTTGGGGGAGAAAGGAAGGCTGTGTAAAACTCTTCCGTCGGTTGCCATTAGTGGCTTCTGTTCTTGCGGTGTGACTGGGCTTTGCTAGCGGCCTGCACTCCTCCAGCCCCTCAGGGCACATCGGCAGCAGCAGAGACGTGGCCCAGAATAGCACTCGGCCCGGGCAGGTGGGAAGGGAACTGGCCGTCCCTGGGACTGTGGCTCTCCCTACCGGGGGCTGAGAGAGTGTAGGGGGGTAGGGCCAGTGGGAGGAGAGGAGGGCCCTCCCAGCTCCTGGTACTGCAACGCTCAGCAGGCCCCACGTTCAGGGATCGGCAACCTGCCATGCTCCCGACGGCTCCCTAACTCCCACCCTCCTTCCCTCCCTCGCGTCCTCCCTCCCTCTGTCTGCCGTGATTTGTTGTGGCCACCGGGAACGTTCAGGAGTAAAGGTTAACGTTCTGCTGAGTCACGCAGCGACACGCTAGGTTACACCCATCGCCACGTCAGCAGACAGGTGGGGGAGCCTCCACCCCGACCACGGCTCCACCCCGGGGCTCTGGTGCTGGGCTTCTGTTAGTCACGCTGGTCTGGTGGTGACCTGGGCTGAGCTGGACCCTGGGCTGACTCCGAGGCCAGAGGGGGCTGGGATGCTCTGAGTGACGTAAAGGAAAGCTGGAGTAAGGCAGAGGGGCTGGCACCGGGGGAAAGGAGGGACTGTGCTGAAGCTGGGGAGGGATGGGAGGCAGACCGCAGGGCAGGAGGGAGGCAGACCACAGGGCAGGAGGGAGGCAGACCACAGGGCAGGAGGGAGGCA
Organism: Galaxias olidus; assembly: GCA_026901105.3. Lineage (NCBI taxonomy): Eukaryota > Metazoa > Chordata > Actinopteri > Galaxiiformes > Galaxiidae > Galaxias > Galaxias olidus. The sequence goes on from JAPMUY010001011.1 coordinate 135,568, forward strand.
GACCGCAGGGCAGGAGGGAGGCAGACCACAGGGCAGGAGGGAGGCAGACCACAGGGCAGGAGGGAGGCAGACCACAGGGCAGGAGGGAGGCAGAGCACAGGGTAGGAGGGAGGCAAACAGGAGGGAGGCAGACCACAGGGCAGGAGGGAGGCAGACCACAGGGTAGGAGGGAGGCAGACAGGAGGGTAGGAGGGAGGCAGACCACAGGGCAGGAGGGAGGCAGAGCACAGGGCAGGAGGGAGGCAGACCACAGGGCAGGAGGGAGGCAGAGCACAGGGTAGGAGGGAGGCAAACAGGAGGGAGGCAGAGCACAGGGTAGGAGGGAGGCAGACAGGAGGGAGGCAGAGCACAGGGTAGGAGGGAGGCAGACTTGAGGGCAACAGAGCAGCACCTGGAGGCAGAGGGAGGTGGGAGGACAGCCTGAAAGAAGGGGGGCTGTAGACAGTGTCGGGGGGGGGGTCCCTCCGTTGGCGAGGGGGACAGGACTGACAGCCTCGGGCTCTCCGGTCCAGCTGGGCGTGTTTAGAGATGGCCCATGCGTCACCCAGTGCAGAGATCCCACCTCCTAGTCCTTGAAAGAAAAGCGAGGACTGTTGAAAGGGAGAGACCCTCACTGACCTCCATGAGAACAGCGTACGCTGCAGCAGTCCGAAACGAGACGGTAAGGAGAGAGGCTCGTCTTCACGCCGTGGGTTTTATCAGCGCCCACCTGCCGGTTATCTCTCTGCCTTAACCAAATCCCCCGTCACAGGACGCGAGAGTGAAGACGCCTCACACGGACGCTCCATTTATTAATGCCATTCGGGCGGCTGTCACTCCAAGAGAGACGAGAGGGGGGGGGGGGGGCGCGCGCAAGTGGAGACGCCCGAGAAACGCCGCGTGGCGTCCGCATGACACGGCGCAGCGGGGAGGGGCACAGGGCGGCCCCGAGTGCAGTGCAGAGCAACAGGAGAGGAGTGTGGGGGAGAGGGGGCGGCTCCAGCCCTAAGCCCAGTACCATTAGCTCGCCTGCCCCTTCCCGGCCTGTGGGATGATATGCAGCGTCGTTCACAGCATGTGAATGCACACGGCCCTCGGTGACTGGAATCCAGCCTCTATCGCATTAGTGTGCACCACATGGAGAGCGATTAAGATATCTTGCAGAGATACTGTTTGCCTATTGGAGGGTAGTTACATAGATACTCTTTGCCTATTGGAGGGTTGTTACATAGATACTCCTTGCCTATTGGAGGGTAGTTACATAGATACCCTTGCCTATAGGAGGGTATTTACATAGATATTCTTTGCCTATGGGAGGGTAGTTACATAGATACTCTTTACCTATGGGAGGGTAGTTACATAGATACTCTTTGCCTATAGGAGGGTAGTTACATAGATACTCTTTGCCTATGGGAGGGTAGTTACATACTCTTCGCCTACGGGAGGGTAGTTTGACAGGTAGGCTACAGAGCCAGGCCACTCCAAACCCACAAAGTGTTAGATGGTTCCGGGGGACAGTATTCGATGAAGTAAGAAGTTTTCCATCGACTCAGGCCCAGTCGTGCTGTTTGCTCTGCGACGGCTAATGAAGCCTGTTGTCTATTGTCACTGTGGATGGATGGGCCACAGAAGCCGGGGTGTCAGTACATTGAGTTGCGTAATGATTCCGTGCTCACGCCCCATTTCAATGGGGGTTGATGAGCCGCCTCACAGGGACTGTGGCTGCCATGACGGCGTCTCCCCGACAAAATGGTTGGGCTTGTGACTGTACTGTGTGCACATTCATTTTAGCGCATCAGAGTGGAAACGCTTGACTTTGCACGCTCTCTCTTTTTCCCCCCGCCCAATTGGATTTCTGTTCAAATGTTATCTCCATATTAAGTGTGTCTGTCTGTGCTTCCGTGTTTGGAGGCATGTTTGTCATCTCTTCTATCTCTCTCTCTCTCTCTCTCTCTCTCTCTCTCTCTCTCTCTCTCTCTCTCTCTCTCTCTCTCTCTCTCTCTCACCCCCCTCTCCTTCCTCCCCTCCTGACAGACAGTTTTAATAAGACAGCGGTGGGTAGGTAGTCCAGGCTGCTCATTGTCTGCCGCACATTAATAATAGGGGATAATGCTGTCACTCTGCAGCCAGCCAGAGACTGAGACGGAAATGCGCAGTGGAACAATCCAGTGTGTCTCTATTCATCTGTTCTCCCCCCTCCTGTCACTACCACAGCCAGGGAGCCAGGAGAACAACTTTCATATGGATCCGTGCTCTCCGGAGACACCCTGGCAGCTTATTGGCAGTTTTTTTTTTCTCTCCAATGTAACTTTTTTTTTTTGTTCCTCTACAAATGAAAATAAATTGTTTCTTTGTCTAACTCCGAGAGCATGGAAGGAATTTACATTTCCTCTCCCGCTGTCTCTCCCCACATTCATTTGCATGTGCTGATGCCCACATCTTCAGGCTCCTTTTGCCCCCGAGCACCTGAGAGGCTTCCATGTCACCGTGTGTTACAGCGGGCTGAGAATCCAAACTTTTTTGTTTTTGTTTTGCTTACGGTGACATTTTCAGCGCCGCTATTGCGCTCGACAGTGTATATATTTTTAGACAGAACTTTAAAGCAGCTACTACGGGTGGCTTCCCAACCACATTACCGACTAGCCCTTATTATTCCATCACTTAATTAAGTTTACATAAATGACACAGTTTTGTTCCCGCAGTAATAGCCTCAACAAACGAGCATGGGAACCACTTAAAGTGTAAAAGATTGAAAACCGTCATCTAGACACATTTTTATCTTTAAAGCGGGTAGAGGGCACATGGTTAATTCTCGTGACAAATTCTGCTCACCGAACAGAAAGTTGCAGAGTGTGAATCAGGAGAGGGAGCGAACCAACAGAGAGGTCTGGAGCTGCACGCCGTCTCATATATTTTGTAGAGCAGCAAGGAGTGTGGACTCACAGAGAATGCTGAGGTAGGTCTGTCTGGAGGGCTGTCTTTGAAAGACACAATGTGCTTCACATGGCCCTACCGGCCTCTCCATTCCTCTCTCCCACCGCCTCTCCTCCAATCCCTCGGATTACCGAAGTATCCTGTCTCCACGGAACAGAGGAAGGGGTATCTTTGGTGGAAGCGGTTACCTTGGCAACAGGCTCACTTAAGCCAGCTGCCCAGAGAGGCGTGGTAAAACACAACTGACGAACCACAAGGGAGCCGGTTGCTGTGCACTTTGGCACGGTGTGCGCAGGCCCGGCCCCACAGCACAGCCGTACGTGGCGGAACGCCTCTGGTCCGAGGGGTGGAAAGCGCGAGTACCAACAAGAGCAGAGAAACGGCCCTGAACAGAGGAGCTGCTGTTATGGCTCCCAGTGCCTCCACCGGCGCCGTTCAAACTTTATGAGTTCTCAGTTACAAGGAGCTGTCACAGACATCCTTCTGTCAGTAAAGTGTGTCCTGAAGTCAATCAACCTCCTTTTACAGCCCCCTACACACACACACACACGCACACACACACACACACTCTCATCTTTGCTCCTTGGTGCGGCCTGCGTTGAACTCTGGCATCAGATAACACAGCACTCCAGCCCACACTTCCACAGGAGTTCAAGCCTTGTCTACTCCAAATGTTCTCACTAGCACTTTCGACATGGCACACTCAAACCGACTTAACGAGTTCGATTTTTTTGTGGCAAGCGCCCTACTTTTGACAGTGCCTACGCTACAGTATGCTGGCATCAGAGATTCTGTCAGTCACCATGTTGGGTTGTGGGCTGTTGGCTTCCAGCTAGCAGCCCTGTCCTGTCAGGCTGTGTCTTGTGCGGCGAGCTCTGCCCTGAGACGGAGACTAACGGGGCCCTGCTCTTCCACCTGAATCAGGCCCGTCAGCGCTCATTGCGGCTGACCGGTGCCACAACGGCAATCACTCCTTTCCTTCGCTCCGAGTTCAGGACAAACCGGCGTGGTAGTTCTTTCCCATTCCAAAGTAGGCCAGGTGTAACACTACATTGCAGTCGGCCTCATTAAAACCTGGAGGATTTTAGACAAACGCCGGAAAAACAGGTGCAATTCTTACAGCATGCTAGTTAGCGTTGAGGATAAGCAGTCCCTGACCACCTCACAGGAGCTGTCATTGAAGTGATGATGCAGCAAACACACCCCGGTCCCTTCAGAGGAAGCCCACTAGGGGGTCACCTGAACTCGGAGCTGGACCCCTGGGCACGTCTAACCCAGGGCTATGGAGGGAGAGTGTCTCTGGCTGTTGTTGCCTGAGGACATGCGGTGTATGGCCTAATCACCAGGGCTCTCAGCCTGCTGTGGAGGACCGCTTCTCCCACAGCTCTGCCCGTTGTCTGGTCCACAACTTGCGTTCCGTCTCCCTCAAATGCTGCTGACGTCGGACTCTTTGCCTTCCTCGGGGACCCTGCAAACCAATTATTATGTTAGTTGGCAAGGACAAGTTATGCTCCGAAATAAAAGAAAATGTCAGCTAAGTTACTGCTGCATAATGGCACAGCAATGTAGATAGGAACAGCCACTAGCGACAGTCAACTTGGATTAGTCCATCCATATCGGTCTGCATGCATTTGGATGAGTTCCTCCATGGGGGTTTCAAAGTGTCCCCGTGTCAAGAAGAACTAGCGGAGTACGGTATGCTGTAAAGAGTTGTCAACCAAATGTGGGAAAATAAACAGTTATTTGAGCTGGAATTTAAATTCGCAGACCTGACCACATTGACCTCCAGCACAAAGACAAATGCGTGCTGGTGTGTGTGCTGGAACGAGTGTGAGTGTGCAAAGCAGGTGTGAGAAGTCAAAAAGGTTCTCCAAGGACAGGGCATAATGAGAGTCCTTTATCCTTAGCTCTGACTGGCGGGACGATCAGACAGACGGGCGGACAGACAGACAGAGGGGCCGACACCTAGCACTGAGGGCCTAAAATAGTCCTTTTCTCAGCTGAGGCACCAGAGATGGCCACGCTAATGGAACAGCTTTCTTTAGCACAGAGGGGACCTTTCTGATTAGGATTTTTTTTTTAACCAGCTATTCAAATAGTAATTTGGACTCACCGAGGTATGGCCAAAATGGAATGGGCTTTTAGAAAAGAGTATAGGTTAGACTTAAGTGCCCTTTGGGTAAAGTTGATGCACTTTAGCTAAATGGCTTCACGTGGTGTGTGTCATAATGGACAGCTTTAAAAAGGAAACTTTCACCTGACTTTGTCCAAGGTGTTTCTGACTGGGGCTGGCAATTTTGTCTGAGATGGAGGTGTAGGGAAAGGGAAATTTGGAGTGTTGGGCATATCTTGGGCAAAATTATGGACCAACTTGGACCGGCAGGTTAACCACGTCACCGAGATAATTAGCAAGATGTGCGTCCTTTTTTGTAGCTAACTCTAGCGTTACTGGTGCGATGTAGCCGAAGCTTAAAACGAAGTACATCTGACGGAGGTTTGTCCCTTGACGCCCCATGCATAGGCACGTTCAAATGGCTTTATTGTCATCCAACTTGTTTCTGAGCCATTTTTTTTTACTTAGTTTAGCTTATATGAGTATTACTTGACTTTTATATTCTAGACTTTTCCCTTTAATCAAATGCGTCATACTCTCATATCAATCTTATAGCTTATTTCCTCTAAATCCCCCGTCTCTGACCTCTCTCTGTCTCCCCCCATCTCTTCATCTCCCTGTGCCTTTCTTCTCCGACACTCCGTTCTTCCTCTTTTCCCCTCTCTGGGTGTTTCTTCTCTTTTGAAAGCGCTCTTTTTTGTGTGTTCTTTTTCCCTCTCTTGTCTTACGCACAATCACAGTCATTAGAGAAGGCAGAGGGCTGAGGGGAGCGTGGAGAGGACAGAGAGATTAGGAGCTCTGTCAGCACCAGGGCCGCCTAATTCTAACCATTAGGCTGCCGCCATGCAGAGCTGGCAGGGCTCTAATGGAGGGGGGTCAGTAAATTAAACATGGTCCTCACTCCCCCGGCCCTGGGCACGGCTCTGGGCCGCTCTCCCCTAACCAACACCCCCCGTCCCCGTCCCCCGTCCCCCGTCCCCCCCACCCCCGTCCCTGGTCTGGTCCTGGGGGTGTACAGCCATGGCTAATTGTTGTCTTTGACACTTTCTGAATGTGTGCCATTAGTCAAGGACTCTTTCCTGTTTACCTCTACATCGCTTCTTTTCTTTTTTGGCTTGTCTTTTTTGAGATGAAGTCATGGGTGCCAGAGAGTTCATGGGGTTCACAGTCATTGGTCCCAACAAATCTTCTCTGTCAGGGCCTGTTATTGTATCGGATCCTCTCTCTGCTGCAATACATTTAGAAAATGTATAGTGGAAAAGGTAAGGCACTCTGTAATCATCCTGGAGAGTGAGATCGTTAAGGAAGGCGTCGACACAGGGCATGAACATCCTCTCTCTGCCAATGCCCAGGCCTGTGAGAGGGGAGGACCGGAGCAGAGGGTAGAAGAACGGAGACGTGGGACTCCAAATCTGTCCCTGGCACAGTCACACAAGCCTGGCCTCATCGTTAAACGACACTGTTTGAAAACAATGGGAGTGGATTGAACGATCCCAGAGGTCTTTGAGAGAAGCCCTCCAACGATCGGGTGGCCTGGAAGAGGTGAGGAAGATGAAAGGCGGGGGCAGAGGACGAGCGAAGGAGCCAATGCGAGACCAATTCTGATTTGAAGAAAGAGCAAGGGATTTGGGAAAATTAGCTCTTCGCCCACTCCGAGTCAGCGGCACAGTTAAACTGATTATGGCCCTTTCGTCTCAACGTCAGGAGAGAGAGAGTGTGTGAGATGGAGAATGGGATTTTAATGAGTTTTTTTGTTTTGTTTGGAGTAGTCTGCAATTTCTGTGTGCTTGCAAACGTGCACTGTGTGTGTGTGTGTGTGTGTGTGTGTGTGTGTGTGTGTGTGTGTGTGTGTGTGTGTGTGTGTGTGTGTGTGTGTGTGTGTGTGTGTGTGTGTGTGTGTGTGTGTGTGTGTGTGTGTGTGTGTGTGTGTGTGTGTGTGTGTTCAGCCTTGGCCCAGTTTGTCTCTGTGGGCTGGTGTAGGTCCCCCTCCGGTGTGTGTGTGTGTGTGTGTGTGTGTGTGTGCCAGGGATGGTTTATTCATGGAGATCTGGGCTCCGTACCAAGACCAGACCGTCGGCTTGTTGAAGGGCAGCATACATGTGGACGCGTGGGGGACCGAATTTGAATGGGTTACTGTGCCAACTTTGGATATGAATCTGTTGTCTTTCATCACCTTCTACAGCCGTTCATTTACAGCGTCTGTTTGCGCAGGTATTAGTTCTGTGGACACCAATGAAATATCATACGTTTATCACAACCTCGGCACGGATAGCTCACGTTGAACGCCCCCGAGGCGAACGCCTTTTTTTACGCTTTTGAGCCACTGTTCTTACTTCTGTCTCTTTGTTACGATCCGTTGACGACATTAGTGCCGTGTCAATGTTGATCCACTCACTGGAGCGCTGTCACACCACTGAACTGGGAGGAAATAAAAAGAGGTTTCTTCACAACCGGTCAAGAGACCCTCACTAATGGTTTGTGGCTGCTGCTTAAGGCCAGCTCTGAGGGATGCTGGCGGGGGGAAGGACTGCTGAGGTGGCCCTTGCGGGACCGTGGTCCTACAGCTCAGAGGGCTGGAGAGGCAGCTATAGGCACTCCACTTGCCTCTCCGTCCCATTTGACGGCATTTGCCCCTCCTAATTGTATCTCATTAGAGTGCGTCGGTGAATACCTCCGTTTTAGACTCACAGATCAAGATCTCAATTAGAAGGGGGAATTGGACGGCTATCCTCAATACGTATTCATGTGTTTCAGTCTTTCATTAAGTGCCCCCGTGATTTAGGTAGCTTTTAATGGCCAAGACGAATAGAGTGCCACCTAGCCTGATGGCTCTCTTAATTGTCCAATGTGTTTGCGCTAAATGAGCACTCAGAGGTGGAGGCTCAAAGCGGCTGTGAGGTTTGTTTAGTCTTTTGGTTTTGTTTGGGTAGAGCTCTCGGCGGCGCGTGGGCGCATTAAGTTTTCTAACACCTCTCCGCAGCCCTGCGACTGCTCTTTAGAGCCATAAAATGACTAACTCGGCGGTTTTGATGTGTTTTTGTTTTGTTCAAAGTCCCTCTTCCGCCTCGCGTAGAGTACTTTCCACCACAGCACTTCGATCTGCGTGGAGTCGTGAGGGGTAAACAAAGTTCCCAAGTGACGTTCAGCGAGAGAGGGAGAGGAGTTTGGACGAGGACAACTGATCCGTGCTCAATGCACCCCCCTCGTACCCGCCGCCCCGACTGTCTCTCACTTTCCCCCAGCTCGCCACATCAATTGGCCAGGGGGAAGCTCTGGAGACCACAGCAGCCGCTGACAGAGTCACTACAGTTACAGCTCATCGAGTCTTTCTGCCTGTCGATCGCATGGGTGCACGGAGAGGTTGCTGCAAACCCATATCCACCCATCCCTCTACCAGCCATACTATAACCTGCTGGTGTAACACTCCATGACCCCCCCCCCCCCCCCCAGATCCCAGCCAACATCCCAGCCGCGCCCAGGCTCCATGCAGGGGGCTGAGGAGGAGAGGGGAAGGGTGGTTCTCCTCCTCCATGGGGGTCTAGACTTGCCCGGGTGGACGCCCAAAATAGACCCCAAGCCGGCAGGATGAGAGTCCTCCACAGTGGAAGTGTTTGACCGTGAGGGACAGCCAGAATGGAACACCTCGGTGGAAGTGTGAAGTGGACTTTTTGTTTTTTCTCACGGCGCAGCGAAGGAGAGTGGGAGGCTGGTGGAGGGGGTGGGGTGGGGGGGGGGGGGGGGGGCTGGAGGTTGGACTCTTGTTCGGATGGAGCAGGGGGAGTAAATAGGCCAGGGGAGGGAGACTACTCAAGGGGCTGTCACCAATTGTCACCATGAGTCCCCTTGGTTGGGTATTAATTTTCCTTTTTGTTCGCCTCGGGACCAAGGTGAGAAATCATCCGCCTATAAATAGACAGTGGGCTCTGCTGTGTGTGTGTGTGTATCAGCTTCCTCTGGGCTGTGATGAAGTGGGCTCGCTGCCGCCACGAGAGGAGAGGCTCTCTCCTCCTCTTGCCACGAGGGCCGGTCTGGCTCCGTAATAGGTCACAGGGAACACTGGGCTGCTCCTCGGCCATTTCTCACGGCAGGCTCTCACAGTGGGTGTGCTGCGAGACCTGACACTGTGTCTCGCTGCTCGTCACGCCGACATCTTATTCCAGCCGCTTCAAAGCGGCGTGTGTGTGTGTGTGTGTGTGTGTGTGTGTGTGTGTATATATATATATATATATATATATGTATATATATATATATATGTATATATGTATATATATATGTATATATGTATATATATATATGTATATATATGTATATATATGTATATATGTATATATGTATATATGTATGTATGTATATATATGTATATGTATATATGTCTGGAGTGTCGGCATTGCTTCTTCCTTTTGGAGTGTTAATCTTCCCGAGTGTGTGTTCGTTTGCAGAGCAGCATGTCCCGGTCACTCTGCTCCACAGCACAACCAGATTTCAGCTGTTCACAGGCTGACGCCTGGTTGATAGGATCCACTGTCAGGTTGAATGTGCATACATGAACATTTTTGTCTGGGACCTCAGTGTGAAGTCAGAGCAGGTAAAAACACATTTTCTTGTAAAAAGATATGTTTGTAACATTCTGGAACTTCATTGGAGAGAATTTTGGAGGAGGAGGAGGAGGAGGAGGAGAGAGAGGATGAAAAGGAGCCGGATGAATGGCCGAGCGCCGTCGCCCTGACATCTGGAACAGGGGTCTCACGGCTGAAGGGCGACCGGCGCGCAGCATCAAAGCACGTGCGTGTGGGAATGAAAGGCGGATGTTTTTTTGTTTTGTTTTTGTGAGAGCATCTGAGCCAGGAGAATGGGCCGAGGAGTGTGGTACCTTGAGGGACGACGCGTTGTGACTGACTAATGTGTGGAGCTCCGTTTGGGGTGTTACTTCCTGTTTTTATACCGCACCGCAACATGTTTCGGATCGCGCGTGCAATGGAGCAACCTGACCACTTGGCCATGTGAATCATTTGATGGCACGTGTTGTTTATGCATCACAATCAGATAGCAGGGGTGGTGCGCTGTGTGCCTCCTACCTATTTGCGATCGTGTGTGTGTGTGTGTGTGTGTGTGTGTGTCTGAGCTATCAGCGGGGGCGGGAGGGCGGGAAGCTTTGATGTTGAGGCTCGGGCCCCCCCTTTGGTCTGTTTGTCTGTCTCTCTCCCTCCTTATCTCAGTCCACCCATGCTGACTTGGGCCGGCTCTCTCTCCCAGCACCTCCAATCAGTGCTGCCCCTCCAGTCACACCAACATTTAATGAACTTCCCAATTAGACAAATGACCATTACCGGCGCTTAAGTTCCTCCTTGAAATAGTTTGCTTTTGTGGACGGAAAATCCAATTAGGCTTAGTTGATGTGGAGGGAGTTGAATCTTGCCCTTGCATACCAATTGGCTCCGATCAATTTGTGCTCTGTTGTGGTTTATTTTTGGCAGGGTTCTTTGGTTGCTTTTGAATGGGCTTCACCTTGGAAGTGGTTGTAAACCGAACTGCTCCGTTCTCTGATTTTCCAGGAGTTTAGCGCTCGCTCTTTAGGGTTTCTCTTTCTTCTTTTCTAAGAGACACTCGAGAGAGAGAAAAAACCAACTCGAGCTGTGCAAAGCACGGTGTCCTCGCAGCATTGGCATTCGGCACGCAGGCGGAGCTGTCAGGTTAGGCTGTCAGGTAAGTTTCCTCACGCCGACTTCAACCGTAGGACGTTGTTGCTCATTGTCTTGGTGACAGCTGACGGACGCCGCCTGGATCATAATTGTCGAGAGTCTTCCAGGGATGTGCCGCTCCGGTATGTGTTGGTGCAGATAATTGGGGGGCTGAGATCACCCAGAACAAACTGCTGTCGTCTCTTTGATGGCGCTCCCCCCCCACCCCACACCCCCTCTCCCTTTTCCCTTTTTTCTGTGGTGCCGTCTGAGTAGACTCCAGGAAATGATGTGGTGCTCTACGGCGCGCTCAAGTGAGAGGTAATGATATCAACTCGCCGAAAGTAATTACAGTTTGAACTCAATGATCTTCGGCGCTGACACACTGGCACCACGCAAAGTCTGGTTGACGCTGTACGCCGACAGTTTAGATGAGAGATGGATGCCATCGTTAACACTATATGAACACATTGGGCAGTGTACATCGCCATGGATGTAGTGTAATGAGGGGCTGAGCGATGCGACTGGTTGGAGGCCGTAGATAAGCCGAGTGGCAGAGGTCCTCTCTTATCTGGGCCACGCAGCCACAGAGCCACCGCTTCCATGTGCGTGACTAGACACCACATGGGTCCTCCCAGCATCTTCAGATAGGTTAGGCGGGTCGTCCGCTGTAGATGCCGTACCGTGCAGGCCTGCGCAGCGTCCATCCTTCACTAGACCTGGAAGTCACATATCACTCCGCGTGCAGACTCAAACCTACTTGCTATTTAATTCCGCTCATTCAAATTGCAAGAATGAATTTAGCACGGTGATGGGGCCAATTTAGCTGCAGTGACAGGGGCCATATTATTCTGCGATTCAAAAGAAAGCTAAATGTATGTTTCATCCACCCTTCTGTCTTCTCTCCGTGGCTTCACAAAGATTCTCATGAATTATTTAGGAGCGGCTTACGTTACGCGCGGGGGAAAATGGCAGGACTGGCGAGTGACTCATTTCTGGTGGAGCCGCCATTTAGCTTTGGTGTGAACACACTGGTCTAGAACGATCCTCCAGCGCTGAACTCAGAGCACTGACTGACGGAGAGTGGGGTGAGCAGTGTGAGCTTCACTCCTGATGTCTGCTGGCGTGTTAGAGCCGGAGCCTATGGTCGGAGCTAAGCTAGTCCCTGGTGGACAGGAGGAGGAGGAGGAGGAGGAGGAGGAGGGGTGACCTGAGGATAACCCAGAAGACTGCTCTTCTTTCCCACCGGATAGGGTCTCATCTGCCTCACACGCACATTTCAATCTGGGCCGCGTCTGATGAGACGCTCCCAGAGATGGACGCAGGTTAAGTGGAGGAGTGTTGACTCCGGGACAGCCCAGTCAAATAGATGGCCTCCCAGGCACAGCCCAGGTGGGCGGGTGCGGGGACCAGGAAAGGGCACGGCGAGGAAATGGAACATCTCCCCCCACCCCTACCATAATTAAAAAATCCTTCATGCCAGCAGCGCGCTTTAGATTAAGACAGCCGAGTTCATCCATCTCCCATTTCTTTCATTATTTCCCAGTGCCGAGCGGAAAATATGGACGACACGACACGTGGACCGGAGCTTCCCAGGGACAATAGACGGGAGTTGAACTCATCCACTTCTCGTTGGTTAATAAAGCAGCCAGGTGGTTTGTTAGGCTGGCACATCCGCCGGTGGTAACGACGAGGGAGATAACGGCAGGATATTGAACAGTCAGGGTGTTTGGGGGACGTGAGGCTAATGTGGTATGTAGGCCAGGCACGCTCTTACTTAATGATTACCCCGCTTAATAATTCATTGTCGGGCAGAGAGGAACGCGTTTCAGCGGCCCGAGTCTGAACAGTATGTTAGAATGGAAAGTAAATGTAGTCATCTGCTAACTAAATAGCGTTGTCTCTTTCTCGCTCGCTCTCTCGTTCTCTCTCTTCCACTCTCTTCTCTATCTCTATTCTCTTATATGCATCCACACACACACAGACACACACACACACACGCGCGCATACGCATGGACGCACGCACAGAAAGACAAACACAGACAAAGGCCCAGACTAATTAGCTGACTTCATACTTAGGCTACCCACAATAAGACACTTTGTTGTCCACTGATAGAGGGTGCATCTCCGTTTGCGGTGTCCTAAAGCGTCGGGGGTCCTGTGGGTTAATTAGATCTCGGTTGTGAAACATTTCCGAGTCTTTCATCCACTAGTTCCTCTGTCAAAGTTTGAACAGGACTCGGTGGGAGCCAGACTCGCCCGGGGACCGGGCCGCGGCCCACTCTTTGAAACCCCCCGTCGGAGGGATTTGTTCTGACATTTACAAAATGCTGCTAAGGACTGGACTAATGTTATCCCTGCCACTTGCTTGTTTAGACTACACATTGGTATTCGCCCCGCGTCTATCTGCAACCTCTTTGTTCTGGCGAGGAAGTAGTCCTAGGGTAACAAAAGGTTAGCGCGCTGGCTGAGCCGCGTGTTTACGGTCCTGCCGGTCTTCAGCCTTCCACACTGCCAACCGGATGGGCATTCACGGCACTCTGCTGACGCCACGTCTACAGGAGATTTGATTAACTAAGTGTTAATGTGTCATTCCATGTGCACCCCGCTGCAAAGCTTTGCTGGTTCAGTTATTTAAGCATTCGAACACTTTTTAGAACCCGCAATTGGCCAACAAAGCGCCTCAGCGATGCCAACGTTGGTGCTGGAACGTTGAAATTGAATTTCTCTACTTCTCTCTCCAGCATGTCTTGGCTGTAGAAATTGGGTGCTAGCAAGGGAGTGGGTACCTGATGACTGCGAATGAGCTCTCTTTTGAGTAGCTCAGACAAGTGTAGTTGTCAATAATTTATAGTTGCTTTTGACACGTTCCACGCTCTCTCACTCAAATTCTCGATCACCCCCCCCCCCCCCCGATCTGTATCTTCCGCGACACCTTAATCCTCGGAGGCCTGTGTGCGTGCCGTGTAGGTGTGCGGGGGTGTGAGAGTGTTGTCTGTATCTCCTTCCCGCTGCTCATTCCTGGGGAGCTCATTAACACGGGGAGCCCTGGGAGCTGGGAACCCTGTCTGGCCGTATTGTGTGCAAAGCAGCTGGCCATGTGATTCATACGGAGGCCTAGGTACCTGCCTTTGCAGTGGGTTAGATTAAAACCAATGAATCAGTCGGGCTCACAGCGGGCCCGGAGTGGGCCGACCCCTCACCTCCCTGGTCTCCCGGTGTGTTGGGGCGACTGCCCTTTGAACACACCTAGCAACCCCTATCTCTCACACAGACACGATTCAAGCAGCACCGCAATTAGAACAGGACTTTCATGTGGCCATTTTGGGAGAGTGCATTTCAAGAGGAAAGAAACTCCATTCGTTGTTGGTTCTCAACCAGGGTTGTTTTGAGAATGTTAAGGCTAAAGACAAAGTTGGCTATGTTTCCTCTTTGGTAAACTGCTTGGTTACAAGCAATCATTCTTTCACTAGTTTCAGAAAAGGTCATGACTGATACTTTGCAAAAAAAAACGAAGTTTACCTTCTGCCTTGTAGAGTTCTTGCATGCGTGGCAGTGGCCATAATACAGTGTATTCACATCCCCTCTGTTAGATGATAGAGACGTCACCTTTCTGGGCATTCCTTCAACATGAAATTGTAGCACAGAATCATGCAAGCCTAATGTCCTCTTTAGAGAAAAAATAATCATATTTATAAACTACAATTTCATCTCACACCCTAGAGAGCGCAGATTGGTCACAGGGGAACACATATGAATTATATTCACATACATGTCAACCACATAGTGTCATGTCAGCATCCCGGGGTAAATTGAACGCATCTCTTTTAGCTGCTTGTCTTGGCAGCTCTGTCTATTTGCATAACACAGAACATACCTTAGCCCATTCCCATTGCTGTCTGCTCCTTAGCGTAGGAGTACGGGATGGTGCAATCTGGTGGAACACACCACGGCCCAATCCCTGTGTGTCACCATGTGGGAGAGAGAGAACCAGAATCTATCTGTGTTCTTCCTGGTGTTGTGTGACATGGTACATTCACAGCATAATGCCTGTCAATATGGCACTGGGTTATTTTGGTAGACCGTTATTTTCTAATCTCCACTTTCCAGTGCGCATTAAATGTCTTCGTACCTAGTGCTCAAGCATTGATCACTGAAAAGGAAGCGATGGCAAGGTTTCTGCAGCTTGAATGTGTTTATATTTTTAAGGGCTTTTCCTGCAATTTGACCTTGCACCTTGAAACCTTGTACCATCTTTTAAACAGCAATTTGACAAAGCCTCTTTTTCCCCTCTCTCCCCATGTTGTCTCTGCCTCAATCCCCCGCAGGAGAGGAAGCTGAGTGCCTTTCCCACTCTGGAGATCAGCAAAGCCGACCTGATCCACTACATGTGTCCGCTGTCCCGCCAAACAGACTTCTTTGTGCCGGAGATGAGAGAGGAGACGGCGCCAGAGACGAGGGAGGAGGACTCGGACGAGGACAGAGGAACGGACATCACAGGTACTCGTCGCTCCCGCTTTGTCCGTCCACTCACGATGGGGCGTGGGGCGTGGGGCGTGGGTATCGCTGTGGAACCCATTAAACCGAGGTCCACTCTCTTTTTCACGAGCTAACAGACGGCTCAACATTCACAAACACTTCTCCCCGCAACTCCAATCGCCAGCCACTTTTACAGCTCCCACAAAGAAACCAAAAAAGACCGGAGGGGAGGCGGCGGCGATGAGACTGCGCGTTTTTTTTTACACGGCGCTTTATTCGGCTCTGTAATTGAGAGGGCTTTGATGGAGTGAGTGGCGAGCCGTCTGCCGCCCAGCGCAATGGAGAGCGGCGACGGGGGAGAGGACCGGCGCGGCGCCCCGCTCCCCCACCCGCCCTTCATCCCCCTCGGACGGCTGATCTACGAGGCCCCGCAAAGTGTTCTGTCACCGCGAGTGTGTTTCTCTCGGCGTGCGCGACGCCTTCCGCCGCCCGCCATTTCTCTTTGTCTCGCCGCAAATCGCTTAGCAATGAAAAAGCCGCCGTGGCTCGATGGCACAGCGCGCGCCGCCGCCGGAGGAAAGTCAATGCCAACGGGGAGCGGTGTTGTGGGCCAGACGTGGACACCCCTTGGAGACCAACCCCATCAAGGCGTCTCCTGTAGGCAGGTAGTAAAGAACCTGGGAGCCTCTTTGTGGGCTTAGAGCCTTGTCCGTCTGGAAGGGGTTTTCCCAGACCGTAGACGGCGAAGCGGCCACTGCCGCTCTGTTAACGACAGCTGGCTGTCTGCTGCCGAAGGATGGCCACCAGGGGCATGCTGGGACCTCAGTGCTATTCACAGCTTGGAATTGATTTGTCAACACCACCGGATTGGTGGAAAAATAGGCTGTTCATTGGCAGAGTTTCAGACGGACACAAAGTTAATAGGGGGCGACGGTGGCGCTCGGAAGAAATGTTCAATGTGGATGTATTGTGTGAGGGCGCGCTAGTATTGAGTTGCCTGCGCAAGCTGTACAGCACTCTTTCTTTGGCACCTTGTGACGTTTAAAATATAGCGTTCTGATTCATAGTCAGCACCTGCTGAATGACAGACTTTACTATTGCAGCCATTGTGTTTGAGCGTGTCAAATCGTGCAAGTGTGCATTCGAGTGTGTTTCCCTGTACATGTTCACTCACACAGGCGTACGTGTATGTTTGTGTTTCTTTGAGCTAAGGCACACACCAACAGTTATCAGAGAACCTTGTACAGATGAGGCAGAGATGTAAGATGTAATTGTGTGAGAGAGAGATAAAGAGATAGTGTGAGTGTGTGTGTTTGCGCATGCATGTGTAGATAGGGTGGAGGTCTGTTAATGAGAGCCCGATCAATCGGCGGTGCTGAGCTGTGTCTGACAAGGCAGCACTGGAAATCAAAGTCCACCACTTGGGAGATTGCGTTCGACGTTTCACCCCCAAACCCCAGCTGATTGTGTGCTGCCAGGCTAGACTGCAGCTCTCTCTGCCTGGGGGCCTGCGGACAGCTGGTCATAACTTCACACACGCTGCAGAGTGGAACCCACGTCTGGAGAAAAGGAAAAGACAATAGTGTCCTGTCAGCATAATGATAGCGAAGTGATTACTGCAATGGAAGGGCATCTGTAAATCTGTGGAGAACGGGAAAGGCGAGGGCAGTAGGGGGATGGTGGACAGCCGACGCTGTTTCCATGTCTTCTCATCTAAGCGTCAACACTTGCACTGTTAATGATTGGAATCAATTCTCTGCAGGCTGTTTGTGTATCGCTTGATCCCCAGGAGGATGGGTTCGATGCTCTGCTGGGAATGTGCTTTTGCACATTCATCTGATCACGTACATCCTGGTATTTAAACTGATAGAACATGGCTACTGCTCACAGTTGTTTGTATAGTGTGATTGTATGGGGGTCACATCAGTCCGTAGACCAGTGCTTGTTATTAGAGTCAATGGCATGTACTGAGATACACCCAAACACAAGTACTGTACACTGAGTAATGCATAAGAAGGACCTACTGCATCGGCCAGTCTTCTGGGGCTTGTTGAGCTGAATTGAGAAGCATTCCATGTCCATGACTGACTTTACCACAGCAAAGTTATCATTCAAACAACTTGACCTGTGTAAATCTACATTTAATTACTTTATAATTACACAGCAAAATTATATCAATTATTTGCACAGTATGTAATTCCAAGCTAATCATAGGTGCACCACTGAAATATTGGAGGTGCACTGGTGGTTGAAGACAGATCTGTTAGCTGAGAATGTGCTATTTGTTATAATATTAAAATCGACAAATCATGTTACATATTTATCATATTTCTAAAAGTCAACTTTCTAAAACAATTTTACAGTAAACCCTCATACATTTCTTTCTAGATCTATCGTCCATAAAAACAACTCGGCAATACGTGCTCCAGCTTCTCCAATTAAAATCTTTATTAAAAACTCAACGTTTCAATATCAGTTCAAGAAGGGTCATTTCTTTGGGGGGTGGGTGATGTGGAAAATTGAAAATCGGCCCTCATAAAGTGAGATGCCTCCAGCTTTATCCTGTGGGGACCGTCCAAGAGAGAATAGGGGATCTACTATATACTTCACTCTGGCAATATTTGTTCTTTTTCCCGTCTCCCTTTCCTCACCATCCAACACCCCCGTCCATCCCAGCCCACCACACCCTCCCAAGTCTCAGCCTGCCTCAGTGATGTCTGTCTCTAATTACCTCCTGCCCTCATCCTTAAGCCCCTCACCTGGATTTCTAACAGTTTGAAGAACAAGACCTTGATTCTCGACTAATAATCCCAGTGGGCATAATTTAGCAACTAAATTAGGCAAATGTTACCTAAGAGACTTTCAGAGGCACGGCCTGTTTCAATTGAGGAGCTTTGTCCTGACTTATTTCCAGTTTTTGGCCACCGGGGGATGGTCCAGTTTTGTCGGAAGCTCACACTGGGAGGGAGGGATTTCCGCCTCTACTTCCTAAATAGACCAATTATTTCTCGGCACAGCTCGTTATGGAACGAGCGTATTTGTCATAGGCATGCTCTTGCATGAGGAAGATAGCACCTTGCCACTGTGGAGCCATAGAGCTCCATCTCTGTCCACTTATACCCCCACTTCTCCTTCAAATATGCTTCAAGGTTATTTCCGTCTGTGCAAACTGGACTCAATGCCTTGTGGACCATTTATGCTTTTGATTAGTTCTGTGTGAACTGACAGCTCGGTAAACAGGATGTTTCTCAGCCGATTAGTATTCTATAAATAAGCTGGTGGAGCAGTTTGCATCGCCTGTCTATTGAAGGCAGGATCCGATCTGCTCAGGGCTGGACGTGATAATTACTGCGCAGGTGATTTAAGTGGACAATAAGAAGGATTGTGTTCTACTGGGACCTTGGAGACTCGCGGTGTTTATTGTAGTCTGGTCCCCGTTGACACGTTTGGAGGGCCAATGTGAGGTGCGGAGGGGTTTTATTTGGAGTGTGAAGGCGGCGGGGAACAGTCAAGGCCATGGTGTCCCATTCCCCCCATGGGATGAGTCCTCCATCTCTTGCTGAGGAATACCCCTCGGCCAGGGAGGTTGTAAGACGCTCCCCACCTTCAGTGTCCAGTCAGAGCCTATTCATTCATCCTGAGCCAAGTCCAAATTAGAGGCTGCTTGTCGCTTCAATCGCTGACAAATGCGTTTGCATCATCCAAACTGTTGTGAACCGTGTCGGCTGGAGAGAGTCGAGTTGACCGTGAACTTTCCGTCCAAGCCGTTCTGGGTTTTTTTTTGCAGACCTGATTAAGAGTCGATGCGCTGGGTGAGAGGGACGTTTTGTGTATTTGAGGGGGAGACAGAATATGAGGCGTGTTGTGGACCCGACATTAATCAATGATGAAAAGGTCTCCCGTGTAGAGGTCTACTTTCAGAGCCAGTGTTTTGCCTCATTACCAGAGGCCCGAGGTCTAATTGAGATGCCTTTGTTCATTTCCAATGAGGAGCCGGATCAGATTAATTTACCTCTCTCCAAAATGATAGAGACAGGGACATGCTAGAGGTAACACTTCTATTTATTTGTTCCATGACAGGGATAAAGGTCATATTTCTATTTATAGGGTCGTCAAATTTGTAAAAAAAAAAAATCGTACAGGATCAGTAATTTCAGTTTATGCAGAGTCTGGTCTTTGTTATTGTGAAAATAGGGGTGATTCCATGACGTTGTTGACAAAATCCATAGACGACTGTCAATAAACGTGTCAACGTTTCTAGGTAAGCCAAACAAACATATTCCTATATATCTACAAAAGAAAAAAAAACTGGTTAACAGCAGCCCAGATTCTGTTCATAGAAAGCAAACCCAAGCCAATCTTACCCATTGAGGAACGCCATCCACATCTCATGAGGTCTGATCTACAAGGCAGCCTGCGCCCTCCACTGGTGTGCCTTTAAGAGATACCACTGCCTGTTGCTGTCTACATTCAAACCCAGACCCATGTCAATCTCCAGTCTGGGTTATCTATACCAGCAGTTACTTTGATTGTACTTACTTAGATTTTTTCTCTGGGGCTATCTGTCTGGCTACCTCACCCCGTTTTGCCCTCTGGCTGCAGGTGCAGACTCCCACAGTGACGTGAGCTCAGCCAGCGGTGGCCTGCCGTGGGACAGCAGGGAGACGTCTCTGGCCGCCTCCACGGCCGCCTCCCTGGCCGCGGCCCTGCCGCTGAGAGACCCGGGGGACGGAGGCGAGGACGGCCAGCACAGGGAGGTGCGCCGCCGCCGGGGCTCCGACGCCTCGCTGGGCAGTGGCTCGTCCTTTGAAGAACTGGACATGGAGTTGGTAGAGGGAAAGGTGGCAGAGGAGGAGGAGGAGGAGGTGAAGGTGGTGCAGGAGGAGGTACAGGACGAAGAGGCAGAGAAACGTCTTGGAGATCAGGATGGCGCCACAGGGGGTCCACAGGAGCACATGGCCAGCGAGCGGGGGTCCCAGGGAGACGGAGCGGAGTATGTTAGTTAGGGGGAAGAGAGGGCCTAACCCCTAGCATGTTGGCTGTTGTTTCTCCAATAATGTCTTTGGCTGTCGTTATATTTGGTTTTGGGGTCATGTCAACGTTGGGTGGATCTAAAGCCATACTCACTATGATCTACATGCCAAATTTTGGAACTTCCGAACTTGACCTTTAAAGCCTCTATTTTTGTGGATATTACAGTATAGTAAAACTCCTAGTTAACATATCAAAGATAAAAGTTCTTCAACCAGTGTTTATACATCCTTTTTCAGAAAGTA
The DNA here is from genome assembly GCA_026901105.3 of Galaxias olidus. Lineage (NCBI taxonomy): Eukaryota > Metazoa > Chordata > Actinopteri > Galaxiiformes > Galaxiidae > Galaxias > Galaxias olidus. The sequence continues at coordinate 156,027 of JAPMUY010001011.1, forward strand.
GATCCATACCAATACAAACAATTTGGGAGTATAATATTTCAATGCAATTTCAGTTGTTTAACTTTAGTCAATATTTAGACTTGCAGTGTAGTGCCATTTTGATGTAGGTAAACTCAATTAAGTATTGGGCATTTATACTAATAATCTAATAATAAATTGTATCTTTATTGACATATTTTTTTCTTGAAATGTTGCCTGCGTATCTAGGCATACTGTACTAGTGGAAATACAGTAGGCTAAGAATGGAAAGCGTTCCTCGTCGTATTTGTTTTGACAAAAGTGAAAGTGAATATAAGCCCTTGTGTTTGCCCCCAATTCAAAATAACCTGAACACCTGGGAAACTCAAAACTAGGGCAGAGCTTATACTGGATCTTCAGACCAATCCAGACAAGTGTAAAGGAAGGGGGTAGGTAAGAGCTGGCTCCGACCCCAAGTAAACAAGGGCTTGGATTTACATGGCTGTTTAGATCAAAATCGCTTAAAGTTTAATTTGTTCGCTATGTTGCATTCAACTTTTAGTGTAAGCTTTTCCGTCATGGTGGTTCATCTGATTTGTTCTTAAATAACTAAACTTATCCTGCCGTGGGTGAATAACAGTGAACCATTATTACAACTATTTCACTTCAAAGTTATTCTAAGTTGTTGGATTTATTCTAAGTTGTTGGCATCATTTCATCATTTTATTATTTAATGATCAGAATGTAGCCCTTTAATTCACTCCAGTAGTAGTTGTCACATGTACTCTTGATGCTTCGAGACTGGAAATAATGTACAGTGTCATGGATGTGTATTTCTGTGTAATAAACACCTCTGTGTAATAAACTTTTCCATTGCAAAGTTCAATCAAGGAGATGTTTGACTTTGTATTACCTGTTCTTTTAGCAGAAAATAATTATGATAAAATACATACTTATCTAGGGTGGAGCAATTAGTACACACCAAACGTACAACAAAATAATCCTCTTGTAAACATGCACTGCTGTAATTGTTAGCAAATAATATCATGTTAGGCATTTAAAAATGAATAAACCCTGTTCAGGAGTTGGAATATGTTTAAAATTCGCAAAGTATGCTATCACACCTCTATTTCATGCTACAGTTGGAGAAGCAGCGAGCTGGATTCCAAGCGGCCAAGAGAGGAAGATAAACATTTGCTTGAAGAGAGTCTCGTTAATAGCACAATGCCTCTGCAATACCAATTGGCTTTCTCTTTGTGGTGGAGCAATTTGCATCCGTGCTCTCTCTTCTGAAGAAAATAAATGTTGGGGACAAGAGAATAATCAATATTCATGCAACTATAAGTCATGCCATGAAGAGCTGAAGTACAGAATTAAGTGATACTAAACTCCCTGTCCTCTAGCTGTCTTCAGATGGGCACATTTAACTCCTTTACTGTGAAGGTCGTTCACAGCCAAGGGCCTTTCCAAACTACAGGCACAGATGACAGGAGACAATAGCTCATGTCCAACTAGATATGTTGTGAGCCTTTGGCCATGCTACCACCTGGCTATCGGAACTGATTGAGTTTTATGTAACAGCAGATGCAGCCTGCTTTTACAAAAACATTAACAAACTGTTTTCCTGAAAATATCTGAATCTGTGAACAATGCAGGTTTGACTAATCTTATACTTGGTTGACTACAGATGTTTGTAAGGTCTGCATTGTGATTGACACTTTTTTTTTTTTACTGTTATCCACTAGTAGTTAGTCAATAGTAGTTAAAGTACTATTCAGGGAACCCAACCTTTGCTCAAAAGGAAATATGGAGAAATCTGAAAGCGTTGAGCTAGCACCTGATTTAATTAATAGTGAAAACCACAGGGGTGTCATACAGCTTTGAGGACATGGAGATCATTGCCTTCCCATAATGTGAATAATTAATCTTATTACACTCAATGTGGAAAAAAGCGATGTGTATGACGTAGCATACAAATCCTTTCTCCAGCCCCTCCTTGTGTAAATTTAGTACTGTCAGGAGAGGCAAAGAGGTCGCCATACATCCTGTGGTGATCTCCAGAGTGCATGTCCCGTGCGCTTAGGGTGACCATCTGGGAGCCACGACGCGCTCTCTTGCACCGTGCCAGAACTTGTGCTTGGACTGGAAATAGAATTCTATCGAATCCACCGCGATGAGGATAAACTGTCTCCAAAGAACTGCAGTTACAAGTCTTGTCTGTCCGTTAAAACCAAATCGTGGCGATTATATAAGCTTAGCCACATTTACAAGCACAGCTACTCAACAGCTCTCGAAAACGAAAGAGGAACATTAATTATCATAATAATAATTTGATCTTGAGCACCATTGTCTAGATTGTTTCTGACTTCAGATCACATTTTCGCTTGGCCATATTGGTGGCATTGTTCATCTGTTATAGATTTACCAGCGTTTTCAAAAACCGTTTTTGATCCAAACAAGTCGAACTTCATCAGATGATTTGTTAGACTTAAAACACGCGGTGCATTAATCGTCAGATAGGCTGCCTAATATGTCATTGGCCACCGGCTGGTTAATTAAGAAAAAAATAATATTGGCTACCTGTATGATCTTGACAGTAAACTGTAGGTCAGTTTAAGTTTGTCTTTTAATCTATTGAAGGTTACACCTTTGTGTTAGTTGAGTGAAGCCGAAAGATACAGGAATTTTTAAGAAAAAAAGGAAAGGCGGGTTTAGCTTATTCTTTGATAGGAACAATAGGAATAGCATGTTAAACATATCCAAATCTGAAGTTTTATGCATTTGGTGTTCTGCAGAAGTTGTAACGCTTCTTAAATCTAGAAAATGAATAACATACGTATTTTTATTTTCGCATTGAACAAGAAAGTGACTTTTTAACCAATGAGCACTGGATAAAATCTCAAGGAATCCGCGCGCTCATTGGAGTCTTTTTTCAGGACCAAGGACAGTTACTCACAGGCACGCTGCAGCTCCAAGGCGCGAAAAACTTCATTTACATTTAAACTTGCCCAAATTTTCTTTATGAGTACCTTGTAAAGAAATTGCGTTTTGCTAATTTTAGGAAACATTATGTCCTATCGTAAAGGACGTGTACTTCCGACACAATCAATGCAGCTTTGTAGGTGAGGACATCGCTGAAAATTGAGCAACGCTACAGAGGTAAGAATAATTTGCACAACTATCATGATAAATAATTGCTGCATGCAATTTATAGCATATCCATTTTCATTTTATCGAATGATGGTGTGCTTTTCCCCTAGTGCTATGGATATAAAATAAAAGAGATAACGTTAGAGTTATGTTGAAAAAGTATTCTGCAATACTGAAATACTGTTTAAACGAAGCCTGCTCCCATTTACCAGTTAGTCTGTTTTAGGCAGGAGTGTATGCTACCTATGACCTGTAAACAATTCTACATGCACCTACCAGGTCCCTTTTTGTGTGGATGTTATTTAAAAAGTGAAAATTTACTAGTGACCAAGATAAGCTTGTGCACAGCTCATCTTTTAGCATTGCTTATCTTTCAAATCATCATTACAGGTTGCATTTAGTACTTTGAGATGGACTCCTCGACGTTATTATTATTTTTTTATATTCATTCTTTAAAGGGTGTGATATGAAAACACGAAGCATTTTTATTCTGGAATGTTGGCTTTAATCTTAAACTAGATTTTAGATATGCGCACTTGGAATGTATGACATGACATTGTGGAAAGCGGCAGGTGGGAGAAAACTGTCCAGTCCTGCACACAATTTATTTCTATAATCTGCCTCTAAATAGAAAGTGTAGTAAACTAAAACGCTCACTGAGAAGAAAAGAAACAAACCCTCAGTCAATAGATCCCGCTGAGTCTTGGAAAAAAAAAATCAAAGAATCACGAGGCATGCAAAAAAAAAAATGTAATCAAAAGTTCCAGACACATACAGCTGTGGCATGGGGTTGGATAAAAACAAATGTCATACCCCTCTGAAATCCATATGCCCTGTGCACAGTAGCTATGCTTTATGAAAGATAAATTAGAGTGTTGTATTTGATACCATGAGTGGTATATTCAGTCTTACCATTTGTATTTTCACCCCAGCCTTATTTTTCGGGAACATAAATTATGTTGGGGTTGGAGTTGTGCAGTTTTTTGTATCAACAGACTTTCAATGTTAAATACATTGTTTATCTTTATATCTTAATTATCCAAAAATAATTTCTTTATAGAGGAGTAATAAAATGTTTTGGAGAGAAAATTGCTAAGTAACTTAGTAAATACACGAACAATAATTCTATTCCGTGCTTTGCTTAAGTAATAGAATTAATTGAAAAGGACTAGGTTGATCTAATCTCAAAGCATACAGGTCTACAGCTATAGTCATCCCGAGTAATTGTAAGCCTAGCCAGATGTTGTTCGGTGTAAATTATTGAAGACGTGGCTGAAGAGGAACAAGTCCCACTATTCTGCATTGAAGTCTCGGGCAGAAGGCACGAGGAGATGGAGGAGCAATAGGAGGAGGTTAGGATAGCATTGAACTGCATGCTTTTCAGTCCTAATGCAATCAGGGACACCTATCTCACGGAGGCACGGTGGGAGTTGTGGCCCAGGGCTAGCAGGCTCTCTGGGAGAAGTGCTCTGTGTGTCGGTTACATGGTGATGGAGCCCAGCCAATTCCCCTGGCTGTGTTGGGAGGACCAAAGATGCGTAGCACCGCATCTGAGAGCATTAAGAAGTACCGTTATCACACACATAACTCGTAAAAAAAAAAGAGTCTTCCTTATCAGCAAGGAACACAACCGCATTGAAAGTTTACACCCAGCCTGCTGCTCATTTGTCTGGGGTGGAGTTAACCTGCGGAGGGCTTAACGCAGATGACTGGCTCCCAGAGGTGGCCACGGTGCCAGAGCAAATTTGGAGGCAAATCTCAAATGACTTCAACCATATCCACTACAGAAGTCATTCAATCATAGACTCTTTAGAGCTCTTCCTGCCGTTTTGGCTGGAGTCCAATTTCCTCACACCCCCACACACAAATACCCCGTCCTGTCCTCAGATGCACACCTGCAAGACCTTTTTGGGACGCACCAGGTGGAGGTTTTTCGGGTGCTTGAATCTGATAGAGTAATTTTTCTCTCTACTTCTTTGGAAGTGGGTGATCAGCGTAAGGACCCATTCTCCCTGCCTCACAGTCCATCCGATCTCTTATCATCTATTTCGGTTTTATGACTTACCAGTCATTTGTGTTTAAACCGCTGGATGGTGAATCGCTGTGGTTCAACACCATTGCTTCTCTGAGGATGCCTCCCCCTCCTCCTCCCTGCCGAGGGATGATCAAGACTTTTAGTCACACACTTGGAGATATGCGTGATGACTCAAATATACGAGCTCATAGTCATGTGCAGACACACACAGCTTTTGGTGTGGCGCAGCCAGCTGCCTTTCAATGTCATCCACCACACCTCTCTATATGAATCTACGACACACCTGGCTCCCATTCAGAACCATCTGGTGAGTGACGTTAGACTGAAAATCTACTGTCGAGATTTAGATTTATAGCTGCTCTTATCTCTCCAGCGACCGGAGTGCCTTCTAAAACAACATTCTGTTCGGCGTAATGATAATTTTGGCAATGATAACCTGAAATACCTCACCTTCCCCTGAGATACTACCTCTCGTGTGAGCTGGGCTTTCAAGAATAGCGTCCTCTCCATAATGCTGGAGGCACACTCCACAGCAGATGTTCAGAGTGTCTCTGGGCTAGTTTGATATCAAGCTAACACAGGGGACTATAGGGACACCGCAGGCCCCATGAGGAAACCAGGCTGGACCACAGAGAATATGCTGGGTGTGCATGTGTGTTCTGCATGCCGCGCAACAGCCAACCCTGTTTCAGGGAAGGATCTTGGAGGGGGGGGGGGGGGGGGGCTCTGAGTGTGCAGGCATAACATTGCCATTGCATATTTGCAAAAGAGTGTTGGTGTTTCTGGGAAAGGTAGAGCAGGGGAATGGAGGAGAAGGATCAAGGCAAGCCCATTTGTCTTTGCCTCTCCTGGCTCTCCAGACATTGTAGTGTGGATGAATAATGTACACATACAACAAAAAACCCGCGCTTTCGCCGTGACAACAAACGCCACCGAGCCATTCATCTCTCCGTCTCGGCCAACCAAAGGCCTGGCAGTAATGAGCTCCCGGTCGGCCACAGAGAGGAGAGATGCATCTTTGATGAGGAAGTATAACTGTGAGGTGACAGACGGCTCCTGAGGAGGGTGGGGCCTGGCATACTTTTCCGGGGATTCCCCTAGACAGGTGGGGCGGCAGGCAGAGGTACGAGAAGCACGCACAGATTCAGCTCGGAAAAGATTTGTTTTAAAGGGGTTTGGCTCGCCTGAAGTACGGTTGTGAAATCTGCCAGGAAAATATGCATACTGAGTGAGGTAGATGATATGGAGATGGGTTCAAAAAAGACTTAACATGCAGCAGGAACATGCGTTGGGTGACATTTAGATCCTCCATTTTAGATTCATTGGCTGAGTTTCGTCCCACTGTCAGTTTAATGATGTTGAAATGCTTCCCACAGAGAGTGGGGGGCTTGAATTTATTGGCGTATTCCTAATTACTGTGCCAACTCTTTTGCCACTCAGAGTTGGCCTCCATTTACAGTCGCTGATATAATTTAAACTTCAATTATCTTTTTGCTTCTTAATTGATGTTTGCATATGACCTTATCCAAGAAGGTCAACCGTCTTCAATTGGGGAAACAAGTAGCTATTTCTACTGGTGAAACATGAGCGCTCATTGATCCAGTCAATCTTCCTGGTCTGTATTTTCTGGAAATAGATTTAAATGTTGTTGAATGTTCCTTGTTTTTCTCCCTCAAGTTTGTTCTTCTCCCACAGCAGTGTGTAGTATTGCTGCTAGCAAAAATAATACCAAAGAAAGCCAAGCTCCCTATTACGGCAAAATAGACAGCAAACGAGTTAGTTCGTTTATGAGCGCAGGACCTTTTACCTGGGTGAACTGTATAACAGTGAGTGCCTAATAGCTAACGAGTTACAATAAAGATTAGCAGGGAACAGACAGTTTAAAGAGATTCTTGTCAGCCGGCCTACTTTGCCTGGTAATGTGTAGCACTGCAGTGGCTAGATTAGGGGGATGGCACTTGTTATTCCTTTACTAATTGCGTACATACTCACTTGTGCCAGCTCGACTTGGCAGACCATTGCAATATGTGAAACATTGTGGAGTGGATCTGCCAGCGTCTTGAGGATGCGTAATGAGAAATCAGACAGTTTTTTTCCCCCTCTCATTCCTATGGTATAATTGGGTACAGCACAAAGGTATTTTTGGGGTATTGGATGCCAAGTGGAAGTGAATAATATTGAAGTTGGAACGTTATTGCAGACGATGACAGTTCCTCGTGCATGGGGGTTGACAGAGATGCTTACCTGAGCGCTGGGCTGCGCTGAGTTTGATTTATGGCTCGAGCTTACATATACGTGAGTACTTCAAGCCCTCCAGGGGCCCCTTTCTCATTAGCCCACCATACCCACTTGTCCCCACGCCGACACTCTTTTTTTTCCTTCTGGAAATGGGATTGTGGGGAAGCCTGACGCCCATTACCATCCTCTCCTCTCAGTGCTCCTCCACGACAGTCCACCTGGGATCTTCAGCTGCCTACTCCCGGCTCAGGGGGATTGCATAAGGATGACCTCCTGGCTATTGACTGTGGGATATTACCATATTAATGCTGCCCTCCACTCTTGCGAGGTGAGTGGAGAGGGGAAAAAAATTGGCAAAATAACACCTCCTCTACCCTGCCTCGCCATCGCCTGCCATCCCTCCTCGATTCACTCCTTCAGCTTCCCTTACTCCCTCCCTCATCACTCCCTTCCTCCATCTCCCATCTTTCATAGCACGTCGCATCCCCCACCTCACTCCCCCCATTCCTTCACACTGTCTGGTTTGAAGTGTGAAGGAGATGGGGGGGGGGGGGGGGGGGGGGGGGGGGGGGGGTGGGAGGGTGAGGGAGGATAGGAAGCTGGGAGTGAGTCAGGAGGATGGCGGAGCAGTGGCAACGGAAGCAAAGTGTTATTTGCGAATTTTCCCCTCTCCACTCACCTCGCAAAATCTACATGCAATCCCTGAGCGCGCAGATGAAGATCCCAGAATAGACCTGAAAACACTGACAATAAATCAAGTAATTTAGAAGGAAAAAAATGTCAGCAGTATGGTGGAATAATGAAAGGGGCCCCTGGAAAACTTGAAGTATACATATATATGAAATACATAAATCAAACTCAAGCGCAACGCATCAGATAAACATCTGTTAACCCCATGCACGAAGAAACGAAGATCTGCAATAACGACCAATGTATTATTCACTTCCCTTATCAATACCCCAAAATGCAACATCTGTACTTATTACCATAGGAATGGAGGAAAAACTGTCTGATTTCTCATTACGCATCACCTCAAGGCGCTGGCAGATCACTCCTAGTGTTTCACATATTGCAATGGTCTGCCAAATTTAAGTGAGCTACAATATGCACTGAAGAAATAATCCCTAATCTAGCCGCTTTCTACAATGCTACACATTACCAGGCAAGTGCCGGCAACCTTTAATCTGTTATATAATCTATTGTAACTCGTTAGCTATTAGGCACTCATATTACCAGTTCACCCGGAAATAAAGTCCCCTGCGCTTTATAAACAGACTTGCTCATTTGCTGTCTAATTTTGCCTGTAGAATTTTTAACTTCTTTTGGTATTATTTTTGCCGCCCTTGTATACTACACTGCTATGGAAGATAAACTTGAGGAGAAAAAAACAAAGTATTCAATACTTATTCATCTGGCTCCGTTAGGTGATAAAATATTTCACCAGTAGAAAATAGCTGCTATTTCCCAATTAGACAGTTGACGCTATTTTGGATAAGCATATGCAAATCATCAATTAAACAAAAAGATAATTGAGGTTTAAATTATATCAGCGATGCAAAAATGGAGGCCAACTCTGGTGGCAAAGAGTTGTACAATGGTCGCAAATAAATTCAAATTTACTCTGTGGGAAGCTAACATCATTAAACTTGACAGCTCAGCTCAATGGGCAATAAAATGGAGGATAAATGTCACCCAACGCATATGTTTCCTGCTGCATGTTAAATTTATCTCCATATCATCTACCTCACTTTCAATATACGCGAACAATTTTCTAACCGCAGTAAAATGACAAACAAAACAAATCTTTTCAGCTTTCGTACTTCTGCCTGCCGCTACCTAATATAAATCCCCATGAGCCAGGGAACATCACCTCACCTGGTCTCACTTCCTCATCAAAGATCATCTCGTGACTTCGAATTTGGTAAGACAGAGGAATGGAAATTTGTCGCGGCTTGTAGAAAGCGCGGCCAATATTAATACATTATTCATCCACTACAATGTCTGGAGAGCCAAGGAATTTTCATGATCCCTTCTCCTCCATTCCCCTGCTCTACCTTTCCCATGGCACTCTTTTGCAAATATGCAATGTATCGTATGCCTGCGCAATCAGAATCCCCCCCCCCCCTCCAAGATCCTCCCACAGGGTTAACTGTTGCGCAGCATGCAAGACACACATGCATCTACAGCAATTGTGGTCCAGCCTCTATACACCAATGATAGCGATATCAAACCTTGAGACACTCTGAACATCTGCTGTGAGCTACATTATGGGGGAGGGCATATTCTTGAAAGCCCAGCTCACACACGGAAATCTCGAAATTTTCAGGTTATCGTACCAAAATTAATACGTCATTGCGCCCGAAGCAAATGTTGACACTCAGTATACGCTGGCTATAAATAAAATTAAAATTTTCAATCTAGCGTCACTCACCAGATAATTCTGATAGAATTGTAATCGTAGATTCGCTATAGAAGAGAGTATTAGATTTGAAGGCAACAGCTGCTTTTCACAAAAAAGCTGTGATATGCTGCACATGACTATGAAGCCGTATAATTTGGTCATCGCAAGTGTGCTGACTAAAAATGTGATCCACCGGCAGGGAGGAGGGGAGGAGCGTCTATGAAAACAATGGTGTTGAACTACAGCAATCTCCTCAGCGATTTAAAACTGGTAAGTCTAAAATTTGAAATAGATAAAGAAGGGTCGGATAGTTTAATGAGGCAGAAATGGGTCACTAAACGTCCACCCACTTCCAAAATAAGGAAATTACTCTATCAACACCAACATCGTCTAAAGATGCTTGCAGGTATTGCATCTGAGACAGGAGAAATTATTTAATGTGTGGGGGTGTGAGGAGAGTGGACTCCAGCCAAAGCGGCAGGAAAATACAAAAGAGTCTATGATTGGTGAGCTTCTGTAGTGGATATGGTTGGGGAATAAATTTGCCTGCATTGCTCTGGCAGCCAGTCATCTCGTTAAACCTCTAAGACAAATGAAGATATAAACTTTAATGCGGTATCTATTCCTTGCTGAAGAGAAGACTCTTTTTTTTTTGCAGTTATGTGATGTGATATGATACTTCTTGTCTTTCTCAGATGCGGTGCTCTGCATCTTTGGTCCCTCTAGCTACAACCAGAGAAATTGGCAGACTCCATCACCATGTGACACACAAACACTTCTCCCAGAAAACCTGCTAACCCCTGGGTACAACTCCCTGCAGTACTGCACGTAGATAGGTGTCCTGTGCATTAGGACTGAAAGCATGCAGTTGTACTATCCCTAACCTCCTCCTATTGCTCCTCCACTCTCCTGCGTACCCAGCCTACAGCGTTCAATGCAGAATGGGTGGGACTTGTTCCTCTTCAGCCACGTGGCTCAATAATTTACACCCGAAATTAACATCTGGCTAGGCCTGAGTACTCAGGATGACTATAACAACAGACAGCAATACTTTGAGTGCCCAACCCTAGTCACTTTTTCAATTAATTCTATTACTTAAACAGGTATTTGTTCGTGTATTACAGGTACCTTGGG
>JAPMUY010001012.1:12500-15000 GCA_026901105.3 Galaxias olidus
CCCGCCCGCCCGCCCGCCCGCTGCCAGGGACACAGCGGAGCGAATCAGAGCCTCTGTTCACCACTGATCCTCCCGGGGAGAGGCTGGGGTGACAGCCTGGCAGGAGACTCACACACACACACACTCACTCACATTTACTCAGACACACACGCGCACACACATGCACACACGCACGCACGCACACACTCGCGCACACACACACACACACACTCACACACTCACACACTCACTCAGACAAACATACACACACACATTCACTCAGACACACACACACACACACACACACACACACACACTCACACACACTCACATGCACTCGGGCATAAAAGAAAAACTTAGCACACCAGCCCGGGCAATGACTTTTTAGCGCGTGCACGGACACGACACACAAGCACGCCAAGACACGCCATACACACACACACACACACACACACACACACACACACACACACACTCCAGCTCAGGCCTGTCTGCAGGTCCACTGTTTGCGAGGCAGGATTAATCAGGCCCTATAACAGCCGTAACGACTGGCTCATCGCGGTTGTTGTTGTTGTCGTGGCGATGAGTCGATGCGTCGGGTCGACGGGGACGAGGAGGAGGAGGAGGGTGGTGTTGTCTGCTCGGAGGCCCAAGGTCAGCGCCCCCCCCACTCCTCCTCCCCGGGGGGAAACGGAGTCGGCTATTAGCGCTGATGAGGGCCTCGTTACCTCGCCGCTCTGCCTCCTCGTCAGTCACAGAGATAATCACTCCTCCACGTGATCAGACAGGGTGATGTACGCCCCCCCTCACCGCGGAGAAGATGGATCGGTTTGATTGGTCGGTTTGAAGCGGGCCCCGGGTGGCAGCCTTTACCCTCTGTGCTCCTGATGTAGCGGGACCAAGGTTTTCCTGGCTGTCTCGCATAGAAGAACATTCCTGTTTGTCCTCTCATCCAGCGTCACTGTCGTCTGCTGGGTTTACTGTATTCCACCGTTTTACTGTGTTCTACTGTGTTTTACCGTGTTTGACTGTATTCTGTAGTGTTCTGCTGTATTCTGTAGTGTTCTACTGTGTTTTACTGTGTTCTACTGTATTCTGTAGTGTTCTGCTGTATTCTGTAGTGTTCTACTGTGTTCTAATGTGTTCTACTATGTTCTACTGTTCTCTAATGTGTTCTACTGTGTTCTACTGTTCTCTAATGTGTTCTACATTGCTCTCCTTCCCTACTTTTCTACTCTGTTCCTCAGCCACACTATGCTATGCCATCACAATGACTCCTGTGACTTCCTGCGCCCGAGGCGGAGGGTGACCTCTGTTCTATCCCCCAACCCCCTAACGGTGACCTTTACCCCCCCCCCCCCCTCAGGCCCTGCAGGCGGCGCTGTCGGAGCACCAGGGGGAGGTGGACTACCTGACAGCGGCGGCCGAGCAGGTGTTCCAGAAGGCTCCGGCGGACATCAGCCAGCGCTACCGGGTGGAGATGGAGGGCATAATGGCACGCTGGCGCCGCATCGGGGCCACGCTCACCCAGAACGCACAGACGCTGCAGGAGCTCATGGCCAAACTCGTGCAGTTTGAGGTGGGCTCTAAGTGTGTGTGTGTGTGTGTGTGTGTGTGTGTGTGTGAACTTATTCGCACACATTGATGATTGAGCTTAAGCGTGCGTGTGTGTGCTGTATAGGACAGCAAAACATAAAGTCTCACATCACAATGATAAAGTGTTGAGGTGAGCTTGAGAGTAACCCTATTTACGTGCGTGTCCACTGTGTGTGTGTGTGTGTGTGTGTGCGTGTGCGTGCGCTCCCCCCAGACCGACGTGAAGACGCTAAAGAAGTGGATGGCGGACGTGGACGTGTTCCTGAACGAGGAGTGGCCGGCGCTGGGCGACTCGGAGGCCCTGGAGAAGCAGCTGGAGCAGTGCACGGTAAACCGCTGGCTGGCAACCCCGCTCCGGAAAGAACTGGCAACCACCCCTAGGGACTCGTTTACATAGGAACCCCCTCCCCTACCCCATTCCGCAAGCCGCGCGCGTGTCCAAGTGGAACTTCTAGCTCAGGGGGGCGATAAAGTCAACCAGTCGGAGAGAAGCGACTGAGCGGCGGGAAAAAAGATGATCAACAAACTGCTTTCTCTATAATATTTGCGCTCGCAAAGTCTCGCCTGAACAATGTCGAAAAGAGTGAAATTTGAGTCCAACAAGCTTAAATGAGCTGGTTTAAAGTAAATAAATAAAATTTAAAATAAATAAATAAATAAAGTAAATAAAAAAAATTAAAATTTAATCCATATCAAATCTTGCCTAGTGACTGCCTGTATTTTTTCCCTATCGCCGTGGGTCTCAATCTGTCTCTCTTTGCTCTGATTGGCCAGGCGCTGGTGAATGACATCCACACCATCCAACCCAGTCTGAACGGCATCAACGAGGTGGGCGTTTCCCTGAAGAAGGAGGCGGAACCGCCATTTGCCATCCATCTGCAAAAGGAGCTGGACGAACTCAACGCTCAGTGGGAGAACATCTGCA
>JAPMUY010001013.1:0-16416 GCA_026901105.3 Galaxias olidus
TTACAACTTTGACGAATGCACAGACCACACAGCTGCATGTCGGCAAGTAAGCTTGACCCTCTGTTTAGGAATTTGAAGGGGTTATGACCCATGGCTTGGAGGGGTCACACTGGAGACAGGAGTGCCTGCAGATAAGATAACACCAGCTAGGAATGTGTCACTACTCTTAATGGCCATGAAACCTAAACCCAACATATGGAGTGTGTGTCTTTACAATAGGGAACAGGACAAGCATCCCGATTTGCTATATAGGACTGGTCATCACCAATGTGTCTTTCCATCCGAACAGTGTCATAAACACTGTGTGGACTGACCCTTTCTATGTAAAGTATCTTTTTGAATAAAACGTTTATATTGAACTTCATCATTAAGTCTCACCGTGTCTAATATTTAGAATTTCCATAACAAGATTCTATCCATGAGAAAAATCGACGAACAGAACCGGTGACAACCCGGTTCCCGCCTGTCAACAACTATATTATGATACGTTTCTTTTTGTGGGGGGTGGGCCCTCACATGTTTGCGTTACGATGCTGACGCAGATGTAGTTCTAGCATATGTTGAGCTGGAAACTAAGTGATTGTGTGTATTGATTGCACTGTAAAGGGAATTGAATAGTTAGAGAGTTTGATATGTAAGTAATTATGAAAGCTGTGGATTTTCCAGTTGGTTTTGGAGTGAAACACAGAAGCCAGCTGGGAAGACACAGCTCTGTTTTAATGTTCAACAGCTAAATAAACCACCCCCCTTTCAAATATATCACATCCCTTAAGCAACTTTATTGTGGGTGCAGCCCTGGCTTCAGCTATAGTGTAAAACAGGCCGTAGATTAACCAGTGTAAAACAGGCCGTAGATTAACTATAGTGAAAAACAGGCCGTAGATTAACTATAGTGTAAAACAGGCCGTAGATTAACTATAGTGTAAAACAGGCCGTAGATTAACTATAGTGTAAAACAGGCCGTAGGTGTAACCATTAACAGGTCATAGATTAACTATAGTGTAAAACAGGCCGTAGATTAACTATAGTGTAAAACAGACGTAGATTAACTATAGTGTAAAACAGTGTAAAACACGTAGATTAACTATAGTGTAAAACAGGCCATAGATGAACTATAGTGTAAAACAGGCCGTAGATTAACCAGTGTAAAACAGGTCATAGATTAACTATAGTGTAAAACAGGCCGTAGATTAACTATAGTGTAAAACAGACCGTAGATTAACTATAGTGTAACTATAGTGAAAAACAGGCCATAGATTAACTATAGTGTAAAACAGGCCGTAGATTAACCATAGTCTAGGCCAAGACGTAAATTAACTATAGTGTAAAACAGGCCGTAGTGTAAAACAGGCCGTAGATTAACTATAGTGAAAAACAGGCCGTAGATTAACTATAGTGTAAAACAGGACGTAGATTAACTATAGTGTAAAACAGGACGTAGATTAACTATAGTGTAAAACAGGCCGTAGATTAACTATAGTGTAAAACAGACCGTAGATTAACTATAGTGTAAAACAGGCCGTAGATTAACTATAGTGTAAAACAGACCGTAGATTAACTATAGTGTAAAACAGGCCGTAGATTAACTATATAGTGTAAAACAGGCCCTAGATTAACTATAGTGTAAAACAGGCCGTAGATTAACTATAGTGTAAAACAGGCCGTAGATTAACTATAGTGTAAAACAGGCCGTATATTAACTAGAGTAAAACAGGCCATAGATTAACTATAGTGTAAAACAGGCCGTAGATTAACTATAGTGTAAAACAGGACGTAGATTAACCATAGTCTATAGTTAATCTACGTCTTGGCCTAGTGTAAAACAGGTCATAGATTAACTATAGTGTAAAACAGGCCGTAGATTAACTATAGTGTAAAACAGGCCGTAGATTAACTATAGTGTAAAACAGGCCCTAGATTAACTATAGTGTAAAACAGGCCGTAGATTAACTATAGTGTAAAACAGACCGTAGATTAACTATAGTGTAAAACAGGCCGTAGATTAACTATAGTGTAAAACAGGCCGTAGATTAACTATAGTGTAAAACAGGCCGTAGATTAACTATAGTGTAAAACAGGCCGTAGATTAACTATAGTGTAAAACAGGCCGTAGATTAACTATAGTGTAAAACAGACCGTAGATTAACTATAGTGTAAAACAGGCCGTAGATTAACTATAGTGTAAAACAGACCGTAGATTAACTATAGTGTAAAACAGGCCGTAGATTAACTATAGTGTAAAACAGGACGTAGATTAACTATAGTGTAAAACAGGCCGTAGATTAACTATAGTGTAAAACAGGCCGTAGATTAACTATAGTGTAAAACAGGCCGTAGATTAACCAGTGTAAAACAGGCCGTAGATTAACTATAGTGTAAAACAGGTCGTAGATTAACCAGTGTAAAACAGGACATAGATTAACTATAGTGTAAAACAGGCCGTAGATTAACTATAGTGTAAAACAGGCCGTAGATTAACTATAGTGTAAAACAGGCCGTAGATTAACTATAGTGTAAAACAGGCCGTAGATTAACTATAGTGTAAAACAGGCCGTAGATTAACTATAGTGTAAAACAGGCCGTAGATTAACTATAGTGTAAAACAGGCCGTAGATTAACTATAGTGTAAAACAGGCCGTAGATTAACTATAGTGTAAAACAGGCCGTAGATTAACTATAGTGAGCCCGCCCCCCCAGGGGCCCGCCTGCGAGAATGAAAGATGTCATGGGACATCTGAACACAAAGTGAAAAAATTATTTGCTATGAACTTTTTGTTATTCATCAGCTAGAGGGCGGCATGTGTAGCTATGTGTTTGGTTAGTTAGTATAACTCCTAATTTGTTTTATATTTAGCTCTATAAGTATGTTTTTTCTCGCTATTTTTCCCCTAAGGGACACTTATTTTTTTATCCTAGCTAACTTCGGTTAGCCGTCGTTGAGGACCTGTTATTGTGGTTGCTAGTCTGACAGGCTAGCCTTGCCTTGGACTAAAGCTTGTTTCTGCTTACCGGGCCGGTAATTGCAGCTGGCATCTTCTCCTGGCATGGCACCGGAGTACTCCACCGATCAATAGTTTTAATAACTACATCACTCAGAACTGCATCTCAGTAATTGATGAACTTGGACTGCGTCACAGTCACAGAGGTTCTGGAGTGGGAGCACTCCATAGCCATTCAACACTCAAACATTCGCTCAATTCGGTGTAATAATCCCCGCACCGCTTGCACTCCCAGCCGTACTGTCAATCACAGTGTACTTTCCCTGGTGCCAAAGGTAGCTACATCTGCGACCCTTTCTTGTTTAAAATGTTCTACTTTAATATAAGGTCCCTAACCAACAAGGCCTCATTGATTCATGAATTTATTGATGACAGAAAGCTGGACTTCCTCTGCATTACTGAGACCTGGCAGCAGCCAAATGACTTCTCAGTTGAATGAAGCTAGTCCTCCCGGCTTTGTTTACATCTGTAAGCCTAGAGTGACTGGGCGGGGTGGAGGTCTCGCTGTGGTCTATCACGAGAACTTTAAAGTCAACACTGTCACTGTTCCCCTGCACTCCTCTTTTGAACGTCTAGCTTTAAAAATAAATTGTTCTAAGCCCAATGCTCTTTTCCTCACAGAACTATCCTCACTACTGACATCTGTTTGTGCAATGTCCCCTAATGTTATCCTACTGGGTGACTTTAATGTCCACATTGATGACTTGTCCAGTGCTTTTGCAAATGATTTAATTTCTCTCATTGACTGTCTTGGAATCACTCAACATGTCACATTCCCAACTCACACTAAAGGCCACATTCTTGATTGAGTCTGCTCCACTGGTATCACTCCCTGTAACCTCACTATCACCGAGTTTCCCATCTCCAACCACAATGCTGTGCTCTTTGAAGTTTATGCCCCCATCTCCAAAACAAAAGATCAATGGATCATCACATTTAGAAACGTCAAACAAATTAATCCATCTGATCTTGCCATCCTGATCAACTCTCACCCCAGTCCTGCACTTTCCTCCTCCCCGGATGACTTAGTTAATAATTACAATGTTTGCCTCTCTGCCCTCGACTCGCTTGCCCCTTTGAAAACACGCCTTGTCTCCTTTGCCCAAACAGCTCCATGTTACACTCCTGCCCTTCGTGAGCTCAAAACCATTGGGCGCCATCTCGAGCGGCTGTGTAAAGGACTGGACTCTCGGTGCACACCCAACCTTACTCGGACCACCTACACAACTACTCGGACCACCTACACAACTACAAATTAAAGCTCTGTGCTCCTAAATCCTCCTAATACGCAAACATCATCTCTTCAGGGAAAGGTAACACCAGAGCCCTTTTCTCTACAGTCAGCCACCTAGCACCCTCCCATTAAATATCTCCAATGAAAACTGCACTGCCTTCCTGACCTTTTTTCCCACCAAAATCAACACCATCCACCTACAGGTGGCCTAATCTGCCATCCTATCAGAAGAACTAGCCTGGATGGTCCCACCAGCTCTGTCATTCGCCAGCTCCCTATCTGACTTCACCCTAGCATCCGTTCTTTATCTCTGAGCTCGTCCTCAAGTCTAAGTCCACTACCTGTCAGCTTGATCCTCTTCCTACAAGCCTCATCGAAGAACTATTTGCCAGCCATCTCCCCTTGATAAAAGCAATGATCAACTCCTCCCTCAAATCTGGAACTGTACCCCCCACTCTCAAACTGACCTCAATCTCACCCAACCAATGAGAAATTATGAAGTCCATCACTCTGATTTTTTCAAAAACTGATGGTCTACCCAAAGGGTCCAGGTCCAACACCATATATCCAAATCACATCAAAATTACAGGATAGCATCTTCAGATGCTCAACATCAAATGTCTAAAATATCTTGTTGATATCTCCAAATATGAGCTCACAGCGCATCCAAATACATTACTGTAATCACTACTGTACATTCAATTTGTCATAACGCACTGGTTCATTGAACAATCCTCATCTGAAAAATATATAAACATTCCAACATTAATGCCATGAAGTGTGCAAAATCTCAGATCATTATCTTAAAAACTGAATTTGTAATAAATAGAGTTTTGTGTTTTGGTTGAACTTTACTCTTTGACACATATATATTTCAATCAACTCCTCCGAGGCCGTAAAACCAAATTACACCAAAATCACAGTATATCATCCTCAGAGGGTCTACTAGAGAAACAACTTGGGGATTTTTGATATTTCAAAATTTGAGCTCACAGTGAATCAAAATGCATTACTGAAAACAGTACTGTACATTTAGATTTTTAACTGATTCAATATTGGACCAATGTATATCATACTTCTGTACAATATTTGTATTATGATTCACATCACGATTTAAAGTTTAAAAAAAATTTACCTTGAAAACGGAATTTTTATAAATAGCCAAGTTTAGTCCAGTATTGGTTGGATTTAAACTAACTCCTCTGAAACCATAAAACCAAATTAACTCAAAATTGCTGTATATCATCCTCAGATGGTCTACTTTACACACAAAACCAAGCTTGGCGATACAATCATAAAGGAGCCCACACTGCACCAAAATGCATTTCTGTAAGTTATTAAGTAGTAGTAGCAGCAAGTATTAGCGCGTTAACGCATATTTCTTTTAACGCGTTAACGCAATTTGTTTTAACGCCACTAGTAGTTTCTTTTTTGCCTGATACTCTCCCCACATAGCACTGGACAAAGTGTCGGACCCGCCCTCAAGTGTCAATGGGAGGGAATCTTCTTGCAACCGTAACTGAGAACGTCTTATTGAGTAACCTCCTTCAAACATTGTCAGATTTAAATCTATGATTGCTAATACCAAAAGTTTCATAGAAACGTGGCAAGTGGTTATGTAATGCATACAACGTGCTTTTATTGAGTGAGATGCGAGCAGTAGCGATGTTACTGTGTAAATCTATAGCCTTTTAAAACGATTATGTGACGTGGTGTCAAATCAACATTTCAAAGCAGATATTTGTTCGGTTTCGAACACCAAATTTGTCATATCAGACAAAGAGAGGTTTATATGTTCTTAGATTTGTTCTTAGTTGGATTACCACATTTATTTTGGAGCTGGGCGTGCGTCATCCCCGAGCATGGCAGACATCTTTGTACTTGCAGAAACTAATCAACATAATGTGGCGTCGGCCGTAACTCCCAGCATGCCTGGCGAGTAACTTTGTTTATTCTTATGGACAGTAGGATCTTAATGTTTCCTTGTTATCATGTTTTTATCATGTTTAATGTAAAGAGTTATGAAGTGCTGTAAACGCAGATATCGGTTTTAGATGTGACACCGTGATTGTGTATGGTGTGTCTGTGAATAAGGTCAGAGCATGTCGCGGGCTTACCGAATATGACCTTTGTGCTTGAATGACGTCAATTAAGTAGGTGAACAGACGAGGGCCTCTGATGTTCTTAAAGAAGTCGCTGATTATTATGTTGGGGCAGCATGGTGGCTCAGTGGTTAGCACTGGTGCCTCAGAGCAAGAAGTTCCTGGGTTCAAACCCCACCTCAGCCAAGGGCCTTTCTGTGTGGAGTTTGCATGCTCTCCCTGTGTTTGTGTGGGTTTTCTCCCACCATCAAGAAGCATCCTCCTGACCAGTCACTGCCAATTCAACTGGAGTCGGTCTGTGTGAGCAAGTTTGTCGTGATATGTTGGGTGAGCAAGTCCGGCACAAATTGGCTGCCGTGGTATCACTCAGACTGAGTGCTGTGTTTGATAGCTGTCGGCCATTCGTTGTTCGTTCTGTGTTATTAATTGCCAACAAATGTGTGTAATGCGCTTTGAGTATCTAAAAATATCTATAATTATTATTATGTGCAGTCTTATTAATGAGTCTACTCATTCTAATCAGTTCATGTGAACTGTTTCAAACCTCTTAAGACACAGTACATGAACAGTCTAATTTTGCTATCTAGTATACTGAAGGTTATGTAGGTTGGTGGGTGTGCAACCTCCTCCATTTGCTGAGAGTTCTATGACCATTCCAACCAAATTTCTGTCTTTTTATCTTAAATTTCTTTATATGTTTTGCATTTTGTAATGCTATTTTTATGTTTCTTCTTTATTTTTCCATGATATTCTTTTTTTCTCTAATTCTTTTTACATAGCCGGCCACCGCATATACTGCTTGCAGTTATATTTCTTCTTATTATTATTATTATTATTATTATTAACTGAACCGTCATTGGTCTATAACCCCTGGTCTAGGAAGTATCTAACTGAACTGTGATTGGTCTAGGGGCTGGTGTGTCTCTCACTTTACGATTAGTTTCAGAAGGTCCTGTTGGCTCTGGATTTCCTGGATGGCATAAAGGTCCTTCAGAGAAAATTCCTCCCCTCCTAACCCTTGACCTGCAGATGAGCCCTCTCCTCCTCCTTCCAACCGTTGACCTGAACATTCAAACACAAGTGTGTAAAGGAGCAGCATCATATTTATGATAATAACAGCAACAACAACAGCAACGCCTTTAGCAGCACGGTGGCTCAGTAGTTAGCACTGGTGCCTCACAGCAAGAAGGTCCTGGGTTCAAACCCAATGGCCTTTCTGTGTGGAGTTTGCATGTTCTTCCCGTGTTTGTGTGGGTTTCCTCCGGGTATTCCGGTTTCCTCCCACCATCAAAAAACATGCTCCATTCTCCCACCAGTGCCCTGACCAGTCACTGCCAATTCACCTGGAGTCGGTCTGTGTGTCCTATGTGTGTGAGCAAGTTTGTCATAATATTTGGGTGAGCAAGTCTGGCGCAAATTGGCTGCCGTGGTATCACTCAGACTGAGTGTTGTGTTTGATAGCTGTCGGTCCATTCGTTGTTCGTTCTGTGTAATTAATTGGCGACCAATTTGTGTAAAGCGCTTTGAGTATCGAGAAAAGCAATACATTTTTGTTTTTTTTTTACATTTAAAATAATCACCTTTGCTGTTGCTGACAGAGTTGGCCTCTATGTAGAGAAGAAACATACACTGATCCTTTCTCCCCCGGGAACCTCCGACTGATGCTGTTGGGTAAAACCGGATCAGAACATCAACTTAAGCCAGGCAGAACCACTCCCTAACCCTAACCCAGGCAGAACCACTCCCTAACCCCGGCAGAACCACTGCCTAACCCTAACCCAGGCAGAACCACTCCATAACTTTAACCCAGGCAGAACCACTCCATAACTCTAACCCAGGCAGAACCACTCCATAACCCTAACCCGGGCAGAACCACTCCATAACCCTAACCCGGGCAGAACCACTCCCTAACCCTAACCCAGGCAGAACCACTCCATAACCCTAACCCAGGCAGAACCACTCCCTAACCCTAACCCAGGCAGAACCACTCCCTAACCCTAACCCAGGCAGAACCACTCCCTAACCCCGGCAGAACCACTGCCTAACCCTAACCCAGGCAGAACCACTCCATAACCCTAACCCGGGCAGAACCACTCCCTAACCCTAATCCAGGCAGAACCACTCCCTAACCCAGGCAGAACCACTCCCTAACCCTAATCCAGGCAGAACCACTCCCTAACCCTAGCTGATGTTCATGGACATAATCAGATCAGAACAATTCATTGTTAACTAGCCTGTTGTACCAGCTTCAGTTCTGTTCTGATAGTGTGTGTGTGTGTGTGTGTGTGTGTGTGTGTGAATATGTTCTGAAGAGTTCTCCCCCTCCATAGAGTGTGTGTGTTTCTACATACCTTCATTGGTAACCCTGACAACCCCTGTCACAGTCACGGTGTCTCCAGGGACACAGCTGTCACATAGGTCAGAGGTCAGGTGACATTCCACGGTGCGCGGGATTCGTCCAGCCTCTCGCTGCTCCCCACCAATCAGCTCCTGCACCCTGAGGCATACAAGTCAGACCCCACTACGTTTATCAGTCAGCTCCTGCACCCTGAGGGATACAGGCCAGACCCCACTACCTTTATCAGTCAGCTCCTGCACCCTGAGACATACAGGTCAGACCCCACTACGTTTATCAGTCAGCTCCTGCACCCTGAGGGATACAGGTCAGACCCCACTACGTTTATCAGTCAGCTCCTGCACCCTGAGGCATACAGGTCAGACCCCACTACGTTTATCAAATTAAACTATTAAGAAATGTAGTCACACTAATCTCCATGGCACCAGAGCGCGTGCATGCATATGTCAGTCTCACTAATCTCCATGGGACCAGAACACGTGCATGCATACAGTTAGGCCCAAAAATATTTGGACAGTGACACAAGTTTTGTTATTTTAGCTCTTTACGAAAACATATTCAAGATACAATTATATAATCAATATGGGCTTAAAGTGCAGACTCTCAGCTGTAATTTGAGAGTATTCACATTCAAATTGGAGCAAGGGTTTAGGAATTACAGCTCTTTAATACGTAGCCGCCTCTTTTTCAAGGGACCAAAAGTAATTGGACAATTGACTTAGAAGGCTGCAAAAAAAAATAACAACGCTGCATGGGCTCTTCCCTCATTAACCTGTCATCAATTAAGCAGTTAAAAGGTCTGGAGTTGATTCCAGGTGTGGCGTTTGCATTTGGAAGCTGTTGCTGTGAACACACAACATGCGGTCAAAGGAGCTCTCAATGGAGGTGAAACAGACCATCCTGAGGCTGAAAAAAAAAGAAGAAATCCATCAGAGAGATAGCAGAAATGTTAGGAGTGGCCAAATCAACAGTTTGGTACATTCTGAGAAAAAAAGAGTGCACTGGTGAGCTTGGGAACTCAAAAAGGCTTGGACGTCCACGGAAGACAACAGTGGTGGATGATCGCAGAATCCTTTCCATGGTGAAGAAAAACCCCTTCACAACATCCACTCAAGTGAAGAACACTCTCCAGGAAGTAGGTGTATCAGTATCTAAGTCTACCATAAAGAGAAGACTTCATGAGAGTAAATACAAAGGATTCACCACAAGGTGCAAACCATTAATCAGCCTCAAAAATAGAAAGGCCAGAATTGACTTTGCCAAAAAACACCTGAAGAAGCCAACCCAGTTCTGGAACAGCATTCTTTGGACAGATGAGACTAAGATCAACCTGTACCAGAATGATGGGAAGAAGAAAGTTTGGAGGAGAATTGGAACAGCTCATGATCCAAAGCACACCACATCTTCTGTAAAACATGGTGGAGGCAGTGTGATGGCATGGGCATGCATGGCTTCCAATGGCACTGGGTCACTTGTGTTTATTGATGATGTGACAAAAGACAGAAGCAGCCGGATGAATTCTGAAGTGTATAGGGATATACTTTCTGCTCAGATTCAGCCAAATGCAGCAAAGTTGATTGGACGATGACCCAAAACATACTGCAAAAGCAACCCAGGAGTTTTTTAAAGCAAAGAAGTGGAATATTCTGCAATGGCCGAGTCAATCACCAGATCTCAACCCAATCGAGCATGCATTTCACTTGCTCAAGACAAAACTTAAGGCAGAAAGACCCACAAACAAGCAACAACTGAAGACCGCTGCAGTAAAGGCCTGGCAAAGTATCACAAAGGAGGAAACCCAGCGTTTGGTGATGTCCATGGGTTCCAGACTTCAGGCAGTCATTGCCTGCAAAGGATTCTCAACAAAATATTGAAAAGTAACATTTTACTTGGGGTTATGTTTATTTGTCCAATTACTTTTGAGCCCCTGAAATGAGGAGCGTTTGTATAAAAATAGCTACAATTCCTACATGTTTAATCATATATTTTTGTTCAACCCCTTGAATTAAACCTTAAAGTCTGCACTTCAATTCCGTTGTAGTTGTTTCATTTAAAATCCAATGTGGTGGCATGCAGAGCCCAAATCATGAAGATTGTGTCACTGTCCAAATATTTTTGGGCCTAACTGTATGTTAGTCAAACTAGTCTCCATGGCACCAGAACGCATGCATGCATATGTCAGTCACACTAATCTCCATGGGACCAGAACGCGTGCATGCATGCATATGTTAGTCACACTAGTCTCCATGGCACCAGAGCTCGAGCATGCATATGTTAGTCACACTAGTCTCCATGGCACCAGAGCTCGAGCATGCATATGTCAGTCACACTAGTCTCCATGGCACCAGAGCTCGAGCATGCATATGTCAGTCACACTAGTCTCCATGGCACCAGAACGCGTCCATGCATATGTCAGTCACACTAGTCTCCATGGCACCAGAACGCGTCCATGCATGTTAGTCACACTAGTCTCCATGGCACCAGAGCTCGAGCATGCATATGTTAGTCACACTAGTCTCCATGGCACCAGAGCGCATCCATGCAAATGTCAGTCACACTAGTCTCCATGACACCAGAGCTCGAGCATGCACATGTTAGTCACACTAGTCTCCATGGCACCAGAGCTCGAGCATGCATATGTTAGTCACACTAGTCTCCATGGCACCAGAGCGCATCCATGCAAATGTCAGTCACACTAGTCTCCATGGCACCAGAGCTCGAGCATGCATATGTTAGTCACACTAGTCTCCATGGCACCAGAGCGCGTCCATGCAAATGTCAGTCACACTAGTCTCCATGGCACCAGAACGCGTCCATGCATATGTCAGTCACACTAGTCTCCATGGCACCAGAGCTCGAGCATGCATATGTCAGTGTGACTGGCACATCAGGTTAGACGTAGTGGTGTTCCATCGCAGGTCCACGTCCAAATGTGCCACTAACTCTCTTCCGTGAATACATACGTATGTATAAAGCCATGGAAGCTAACAGGCTAATAGCTAGCATAGTATATAGCTACCAGGCCCGAGCTGGCAAAGGGTTAGGGTTAACAAGGGCTGGTTTGATATGTCATCCTTCCTTTTATAGCAGCTAAATTAGATAAAGAAGCTACACTACAGTTCAAAAGTTTCTAAACACCTAGTTCACTAGTTCGACTGCTTGCGTATCTAAGGAAACTGTTGTTGTAACTGGAAGTATTAGGCTATCGTTTAAAGATTATGTTTGGCTTGGATCTAGCTTCGGAAAAGCCGACCTCTAGTCGTAGACCGCAGTGGTCGTGCCAATACCCCCGACACAAAGTGTCCCTGGTTGCTTGGAGCTCCATTAGGCCTCCTACGCTTTGATTTCACCCAGGGCCGCCCATTAGGGTGTATGAAGGGGAAAGCTTTCTGCGGCCCAGCTGCTAGGGGGGTTAGGGTTAGGGCACCCATTAGGGGTTATGAAGGGGAAAGCTTTCTGCGGCCCAGCTGCTAGGGGGGTTAGGGTTAGAGCACCCATAAGGGGTTATGAAGGGGAAAGCTTTCTGCGGCCCAGCTGCTAGGGGGGTTAGGGTTAGGGTTAGGGCACCCATAAGGGGGTATGAAGGGGAAAGCTTTCTGCGGCCCAGCTGCTAGGGGGGTTAGGGTTAGGGCACCCATAAGGGGGTATGAAGGGGAAAGCTTTCTGAATAATCAAGTTCATCCTAAACGTAAGCTATGATAACCACATTTTATTTTGAACCAAAATATGAATTACTTATTAAAACAACAACAAAACTGTATTTCTTGTTGCTTTTGTAAAATGTATCCTGTTTCAATGAACCCCCCCCAACCCCCTACATTTTCCTACCAAAACAAAAAAGCAACTCTCATGACCTGAGAAGTTTACTCTCTAAACTGTTAGCTAACTTTAGAGTGAGTTTATTTGCCTGGGCCTGTACATAAACACCAGAAAGGAAAGGAGAAGAAAAAGAGGGAGCTGGAAACTTTAGTTTTAACCCCAAATAACCAAATCAGCTCAACAAGCTGCTGGCAGCCAGGCTGAAGTCAAGAGGCCAACGATAGCCAGTTTAACCTTACAGCTAACGGTACAAGCCAAGAGGTAGCCAGCGTCAGTGAAGGCCAGAGATCCTTCAGTAAACTGAAAATAATAAAGAATTACTTTGTGCTCCACAATGAGCCAGGAGACGCTCAACAACCTGCCAATGCCTCCCATTGAATGTGCACAGGCTAAACAGATGGACTTTATAAAGGACTTTGCATCTGGAAAGACAAGGAAGATGGCTGAATAAGAAGCAAAGATGAAGCCCTTATTAAGTAAGAAATGTGTGGTGTAAGTGTAGCAGATCTTTGTTGACCTTGGTGTGTGTAAGTGTGTCAGAGTTTTATTATGTGTGTGTGCGTGTGTGTGCGTGCGTGCGTCCTACTTGATGGTTTGCCAGTCGACCGTCTGAGTAAAAGGAGAGCTTCTGTTGGGAATGAAAGACCGGCTCCGACAATCCGGCTGGACACACTGAAAAGACACACACACACACACGCACCGCTTAGACACCCCATCAGCAATGTGTGTGTGTGTACCTTGGCTTGGGTGCTATAACGTCCGAGTGGCAGGGACAGGGTGTGTGTTTGTCAGTGTGTGTGTGTGTACCTTGGCTTGGGTGCTGTAGCGTCCGAGCGGCAGGGACAAGGTGTGTGTGTGTGTACCTTGACTGGGGTGCTGTAGCGTCCGAGCGGCAGGGATAGAGTGTGTGTGTGTGTGTGTGTGTGTGTGTGTACCTTGGCTGGGGTGCTGTAGCGTCCGAGCGGCAGGGACAGGGTGTGTGTGTGTGTGTGCGTGTGTGTGTGTGTACCTTGGCTAGGGTGCTGTAGCGTCTGAGCGGCAGGGACAGGGTGGGTGTGTGTGTGTGTGTGTGTGTGTGTGTACCTTGGCTGGGGTGCACACACCGAGCGGCAGGGACACGTGTGTACCTTGGCTAGGGTGCTGTAGCGTCTGAGCGGCAGGGACAGGGTGGGTGTGTGTGTGTGTGTGTGTGTGTGTGTACCTTGGCTGGGGTGCTGTAGCGTCCGAGCGGCAGGGACAGGATGTGTGTGTGAGAGCAGACGCTGCAGGTGAAGGCCAGTCGTGTGCAGACAGGTCTGATGTTGCTGACCCGCACCACTGTCCCCCTCACACACACCAGCCGGCCAAACACACTGGCCCTGAGCGTCCGCAAGGGGGTGAGGGGCTCATAGTTATACAGCCTGGAGACGACAACAACAACAATAACAACATATTGTTACAGTTATACAACCTGGAGACAATAACAACATATTGTTAGTTATACAACCTGGAGACAATAACAACATATTGTTACAGTTATACAACCTGGAGACAATAACAACATATTGTTACAGTTATACAACCTGGAGACAATAACAACATATTGTTACAGTTATACAACCTGGAGACAATAACAACATATTGTTACAGTTATACAACCTGGAGACAATAACAACATATTGTTACAGTTATACAACCTGGAGACAATAACAACATATTGTTACCGTTATACAACCTGGAGACAATAACAACATATTGTTACAGTTATACAACCTGGAGACAATAACAACATATTGTTACAGTTATACAACCTGGAGACAATAACAACATATTGTTACAGTTATACAACCTGGAGACAATAACAACATATTGTTAAGTTATACAACCACAGAACAATAACAACATATTGTTACAGTTATACAACAACATATTGTTAGTTATACAACCTGGAGACAATAACAACATATTGTTAGTTATACAACCTGGAGACAATAACATATTGTTAGTTATACAACCTGGAGACAATAACATATTGTTAGTTATACAACCTGGAGACAATAACAACATATTGTTACAGTACTTTCACACCAGCAATGATGAGATTCCCGTAAGTCGTATCGCTACCCTCTAATTGGTCGCTTGGGGGGTTTATTTCAATATACACAGGATAGGATGTTATAATAACCATTATGCCATACTCCAAGATGAGCACTTCAAAAGACAACATTTTAGAATGGACTTGGGTTGAGAGCAGATATGTCATTGGGGTTTTCAAGTGGGCACCCTCCATCCCGGATGTTTTGTTAAATTGAGCCCACGACACCTCCAGAAGGCTTAACGATGAGCAATGACGTCTCAGAGCCACCCCCCTCTATATACACTCTCGGTACGGCCAGATATTAAAATAAATAAATAAATAATAGTTGTTTATTAAGCTGAGAGATATTCCTATACCTATCCCTATTTCATATTCCTGCAGGCTTCCTGCAGGCTTGCTGCAGGCTTTCAATGCCAACTCTTCAGGGATACTTACCACCTGAAAAGAAGATAATCTTTCCCTGCTCTGTTACTGCAGGCTTACTATATGACGCTCTGCAGATATTCCTATACCTATCCCTATTCCCTATTCCTGCAGGCACTTTCTGCCAACTCTGCAGGGATACTTACCACCTGAAAAGAAGATAATCTTTCCCTACTCTCCTGCAGGCTTGAAAAATGACGCTCTGCAGGAAAGACTTACCTTTTATACCTTTGTCCTGAGATTAAACCACTTTTTATGGTTTTTCAAAATGATGTTCTTTACTTTTGTGCCCATTTAGGATCCTTCCTTTTCAGCCACAGCCACTGGCTACTTCTTTCTGCTATATCTGATATAGCTTTTATGGTTTGGCGCTATTCTTTGCCGCAGATCCCTAACTCCTTAAGTAGTTTGGTTGTTGATATTTCCACAAATCCACGGCATCCAACTTCCACAAGGCACAACTTTGTTCTCCAACCTCGCTGTTCTGCCTCAGCTGCTAATTCACTATAGCGTAGTTTCGTTCTTTCATATGCCTCGTCTATTGCTTCTTCCCACGGGACTGTTAGCTCTATAACAAACAATTTGCTGTGTGTTGGACCAGAGTAGAAAATCTGGTCTTAAGTTGGTTGTTGCAATCTCTGATGTCACTTTCAGTTGTTGGCCGAGCTCAGCAAGCATTTTCCAATCACATGCCCACCTCAGCTCGCCTGAGTTTTGTTTTGCCCTATAACTCTTCTTTCCCGGAACTCCCTCCCTGACAAAGTAAATGTGGTGCATGTCGCCCTCTGCTCCAATTGGCAGGGCATTAACTTCAGCGCCTATGCTCTACTGCTTCCGTCAAACATTTTAGTACTTGATTGTGACGCCAGGTGTATCTTCCTTGAGTAAGGCTCTTCCTGCACCCAGCCATTATGTGTTTGAGATTAGCCGTCCCGCCACAGAGGGGGCATGTTGGATCCTCACCTGCCCATTGGCTAAGATTTGTCGGTGTTGGCAGTACATCGTAGGTTGCCCTAACAATGAAGCTAATTCTTGTGGATTCCATTCCCCACAAGTCCTTCCAGGTAATTTTCCTTTGCTCTACACTTTCCCAGTTCGTCCATCGCCCTTCTTGGGCTTGTGAGACAGTTTTAGCGCTCCTTACTGCTTCCTCTTGCTTACGTATCTGTTCTATGACTAACTTGCGTTGTTCCAAAGGGGTTGCTTTTGACCATCTCTGTTTACTTGTACCAAGTCCAAATCCTCCTCGTCCATGTTGTACTTGTCCTACTACTTCCATATGTTTAAGGGCTGCTTTTGCTTACAGTACTGCCTCTTTTGGATTCCATTTCCATCCTGTTGCTAATTAGAGTAGAGTGTAGGCTAACAGACACTGGGTTGTAGCTAAGACAGAGTGTAGTCTAACA